>JAZKJV010000206.1:0-48555 GCA_037367405.1 Ottelia alismoides | reverse complement strand
TGAGGATCAATCAAGTGTACCATATAGTACCGTTCATTCATGTAAGGCCAAAGAGCAAATTAGCTAAAACCACCACTCATTTTAAGCTCGTTGTAGTACCATGATCGTTCTTATAATACCATATCAACCAAAGTAGTTTTAAGGGAGACGTAGCCCAAGGGGTGTTGCTTCCATAATAGGTTTACCGAGAAGACCTTCATCATCTAAGAGTTTCTATCATTAGTTGCAAAGGCAACCGCATTATTATGCGGCTTCAGGAACAAAAAATATCACAACTTCTTCACATCCCTCACCATATTTTTACAGCAATGTTGTTCAAAACAGCCTTCCACATGTCCTCAGCTATAATTCTAAATGAATCTTATCTCCATACAAGATGGTTTCTTGTCGATTTCCATGGCTCAACTCTTGCTTTACAGTATTAATAACTATTTCCCTATATTGTGACACACTGGCAACATCGACACGCTACTTAAGGGTGCACATCAACCCTTGAATGGTCAGACAAATGCAAAGGCTCAACTCCCGGTTATTAGCATCCATCATGCATGCTCATAATTATGTGACTTACTCTACTCAATCAAGGTTTATAAAAACGAAAGGCAGAACGAGGTGTTTTCCCTGGAAGCGAGGCGTAGCCTCAAGGCGGTCGAGGCGTAAGCCTCGGGTTATATAGGAAATACTTATAAAAAGTATAATAAAAATATTTGTTGATGAAATTATCTAACTCTGACAGACATACAATATATAACAGTGTAATATATGATGAAATTATAAAGACGAGAACATGAAAAAATGATATGTCAATTCCATAAACATTTATACTATATTTCTACCCAATCAAAAAGGAAACCATTAGTTATAACTGTCACTAAAATCTTTTATCAAATAGGGACTGAAGGAGTCATTGACTATAATTGTCATTAAAGGTATCCGAGATGTTGATATGATTTGAATCCTAACCGTATGTTCTACTGAACTCAGTTGAAGAATTGTTTGATGTCCCTACTCAGTTGCAAGGGACAGTGCCCCCGCCCTGAATTTTTTTCTTATATGGGTATTCAAATTCGCATGCATCTGAGATTTGTGTATTCATAGGCGTAAGGGTGTAATATTAAAAGTTCACTGAAATAATTGGACATGTTACCGGTAAATATGAATATGAAAGATGTCAAATTTAAATATTTATCTTGTACAAACATATCCTCAACAACTTGGCCTTTATAAACATTTGAAACTACCAATATGAAAATTATTTTCTTAAAATTGCTCTATAAATCCATATAGCCTCAGGGGCCGCCTTGCCTCGACCGCCTTGAGCATGCGAAGCGCTCGCCTCAACCAGGGGGTTAGAGGCGGTCGCCTCAAGGCTTTTTTGCTCAGCCTCGTTTCGGCTCGAACGCCTTTGCACCTCGAGGCACATTTTTTCAAATCA
Organism: Ottelia alismoides; assembly: GCA_037367405.1. Lineage (NCBI taxonomy): Eukaryota > Viridiplantae > Streptophyta > Magnoliopsida > Alismatales > Hydrocharitaceae > Ottelia > Ottelia alismoides. The sequence goes on along the minus strand of JAZKJV010000206.1, from coordinate 47,120 downwards.
TGTACTCAACAACTACTAATATTTTTTGGAACATTAGATTTATGAACACCATCCATACATGTAATAAATTAGAAGTTTGTTGGTTGTTAATTCGAGAAAGTGGACTTAGAGATTACGATGTCCACGAGAAACAATGAGGATGCAGATGACAATATTTACCTTGATAGGAATGTCAGTTGGCAGATTCATTGACTTGAGAATATCACTCCCTACTTGATTCCAGTCAAACTGTTTACAATCTCTTGCATTCTTTCCCATTACTTTTGTCTGCCCAGGGGCATGCATGTAAGAGCTCCCTATCCATAGATAAAACTTCAAATTGGCAGTAGAACCACAATAAGCATCGTGGATTAAAATCAGAAACACTGCTCTAGAATCAAAATCATCTAGATGAATAGGTTCGATCTTCTTAAAATCTGGCCATCTGTATGCCAAAGGGAAGCTTGAGTTTCGTAATTGCTCAGAACTCATGGCTAAACCATTAGCAAAAGAAAACCAGTTTTCTTGTGAAAAAATTCGTCTTGATGGATATGCACATTGCTGATTATTATTGCAATTGGAGTCGGCCCGTGATGTCTGTTTAAAATTGTTCGATTTATCTAACAGATCAACACTAGTGGAGCAGCTATCTTGTAAAGCATCCTGCGAAATAGCTGGCACTTTCAGATCTTCTTGGCTTGACCTAGATGATTCATTTATAAATGTTGACAATCTAAGAGATGGTGAGAAATTTCCTCGTCGGTCAGTAAGTGTGTGTGCGAACCTCTGGGATGTGGACAATGTTGTTCCACAGTGGTCAGATATATTGCTAGTAGTATTAGCTGTGGATCGTTCTAGTTTTTTTGACTGATTGGAACTGTCCTTGTTAGAGTCTGTAAGCATGGCTTCCTTCAGGGAAACATGTGAATCAGAAGATGCATTTGATGAATGCTGGCATGCCTGTGATGATTCATTTGCCATGGCCGACAACTTCAGTGAAGGAGAAAATCCGCCTCTTCTTTCTGCAATGGAGCGTGCAAACCTCTTTGATGGGGAAAGCATTGCTCTTAGACTAATTTTCCAGGTTCTGAACAGGTTGGCGATTTATGCAAAATTCGAGAGGATGACACCATATCGGTTATATTACATGAGGAATGTTGTGGATCAAAGTGGTGGTCTATGGAAGGAGAAATTATTGGTATGTCTAAGCTACAATTAGAGCTATTACTCAGATCGGAAGAAAGTGAGCTTGGGGATGGATTAAGAGGTGATAATGAGTCAATAGCGGAGAGATGGCCTCTATTCAAATTAATATCACTTTCTCTAACCAACATGGAATCAGAATACACCCTGTTCATAGCTGCCTTGGAGGCCAAGATTGATCCACCAGACACAAACTTCCATCTCAAAACACTCCAGCTGCTTTCTCTAGCGGGAATATGAGTTTCATGGTCTGTTCCTGCTGAAGAAATGGCGGCAAGACACCTCCATATAAGCCTTTGTAGAAAAGCTCAAAATCTGTATCATACGCCTCAACCTTTCTCTTGCCTGCAACTGCTTCAGGCACTGCAACAATCTGCTCCTTTTTGATTTCCAAAGTGAGATCAGGTGTAAATGTTACTTTAGAGAAGGCCTCCCAGAAATCTAAAGGTTCTTCCCCTTCTTCCACGGTCACAATCGGCCCCGACATTTTCTCATAGCGAAGTAGCTGATATGTGGCTGCATTGGCATCCTTTTCCATCACTTTCTCACATCTCTTGCCAATCCACACGTATATAGACGAAGGGACCTGAACAATGAAAGCCCCTCTTGAGTCCAAAGCAGAAGATGAAGGCTCGTTCAACATCTTCGGAACTAGATGCAAAGCATCATATGGTGAATGAGGAGCCATCCGGTACATCCTCAGCAGCGAATTGGGGCTCAGTGGTATAGCATGTACTCTCTTCTGACACTGCAGAAGCTGACAAGCAAAACCCATGTTGGGATTGGCTATGCCGCGCGCAGATTTGACCAAATCAAATGCATCCTCAAAGCTCTGCCCTTCTCGCCACATGAGGTAAGCAATCACCAACGACGTGGATCGTGATACCCCTTGGCAACAGTGCACCAGCACCTTCCCCCTCTGCTCCCTCACATCCTCAAAGTAATCAAACACGTCATACAGTATGCTTGTAATGTCCTCCGATGGATTATCCTGCAGCCAAAGCGTCCTATACACCAAATCAGATTTAAAGTACTCCGGGCAAACAAATCCAACGCAATTCAGTACATGTGTTATCCCATGCTTGCGGAGGATCTCCCGGTCCTTGGCAACGGCATCCCCTCCCAAATATATATGCTCTGCAACTTTCGAGCACTCTTTATCAAAGAAAGCCATCTGACTACGCCGCCCTTCCGATCGCAGCAACGAGAGATCCACCTTTAATTCATTCCCGGGCTTCCTACCACCCGGGGTGAGAGGCAGAGCCCACTCCCCTACATCGTCCGAACTGGCTTTCGGCCACTCGTCCGCACTCCGTCGGGCGATGGCGAGTGGCTGGAGAGGGGGGAGGCACGATCGCGCCTTGCAATTCTGCTGCGAGCGGGGTGTGAGCAGGGCCGGAAGATGCCGGTTTTGCGGCGCGTCCTTCTCGACAGAATCCACAGCTCCATTCCCATCCACAGCTCCGGTACTCCTCGAAGCTGACCACGACTGAGATCTCCAGTAAGGCCTCCGCGTGCTCACGCCGGCGGTGGACGCCCCGTCCTTCTCTCCCACCATATCACCCGCTTAATCCGCGTATATCAAATCAAAATCGAAGCTTTTCCTCCATGGATCTGCAGATTCATAGTTTCCACTCCATCAAATCGAGAAATCAAGATTCCGAAAACAGCATCAAACCCTTGAAACAACGCGAACAGATGATCAATAACACAGGAAGAAACAGGCGGATACCTGAAAATAATCTATCTCGTGCGTGGTGGCAACTCGGAAGATGGATTGTTCTCCGGAGGAACATGAGATCGGGAGACGGGATTTAGGTCGCATGAGAGGCAATCGAGCTGCGGGAGTGGATTTGAGTTGGTGGAGAACGGCAAAATGGCAAACCCTAGAAGCGGGGCCCGTAGGGTGGGGGGTCGGATGAGGACGGGGTTAAGGGAGGGGACGAGGCGGATCTTGTCCGTTGGAGCGGGGGCGGATTGGACGGCGGGATGCGCGCGGGAGACGAGGACAGGATACCCGTCGAAGTGAGCTCAGTGAGAAAGAGGTCAATCGTGATGGGGCCCGCCGCCCACTCGGGTGCTTGATTTCAAACGAAGGGACAGAGGCTCCAGTGGACCAGTCCCGGCGAGTGAGCACATCACTGCTTGATAACAAATTGACGTTCTGATTTTGATGGATGAGACTAGGAACCCGTAATGATTTTGGACTCTCATGCTTATAAACTTTGTCAATTGCCTCCACGGTCTTTGAAACAATATAATTCTCCCTTCGACTCCGTAAACTTGTCAACTCTTACCCTATGAACTTTGTGGTTACTCTGTTTGAAGCTCGTGAGGGTTTTTGGGGTAATTTATAGGGTCGAAAGGGTAATTACATTATGCAAAAGGTCGTAGAGGTGATTGGCAAAGTTTATAGGGTCTACTGGGTAAAAATCCCTTTTTACAAATTCCCGATGTTTGTTTGGAAAAAAATAATTGTTATCACTTGTTCCCTTCTTGAATAGTGATTATGTCTTCTCTTTTTTGGGGGGATTTTTACCTGAAAGACCCTATAAACTTTGCCAATTACCTCCACGACCTTTGAAATTAACCTAATTCCCCCCTCAACCCCATAAACTTGCCAACTCTTACCCTATGAACCCTTCGGGTAATTTGTTTGAAGCCCGTGGGGGTTCTTGGGGTAATTTACACGGTCGATGAGGTAATTACATTGTGCAAAAGGTCGTAGAGGTTATTGGTAAAGTTTATAAGGTTTGCCGGGTAAAAATCCCTTTTTTTAATATTAGTTGTACTCCTACAGCTTACAAAAATGATGCCGTGGCATAACTAGGAATGAGCCTTCTCATACCCGATATCATTTTGGATCGGACTCAAGCCAATAATTTAGGCCCATTTATTAATTGGGTCAAGCTCGGACTTAGCTCGGCTCAACCTGTCAGGACCGAAAGCCCAACCCATAATGAAGCCCGAAAGCCCGCCCATAATTGAGTCCAAAACCCTCGGACCGCAGTCGTCGCCTGGAGCAGCAACGACCTCCGTCGGATAGCCTGTGCCACCTCACGACACACCCATGTGGCCCTGCCTCTCCAGCCTCTTGGAGGGTTCATTTTTTTAATCTTTTTGCAATTTCTTGCCTTGATGTTATGATTGTAATTTATAGCTTATATTTGATTTACAGTAGATTGTTTGTTAACCTAATGCTACCTAATGCTATTCAGTCATCTTGAATATATGATATTATTTTTTTCATGTGAAATTCAACATAAGCTCAATTGATATCCAACAATTAACGATGACTTAATAATGCAAATCCCTCCCCATTTGATCCAAATGGGTTTAACATATAATCGAGGAATTTTCACTTGTTGTCAAACTATTGTGCTATTATTTGTTTAATTTGATTTACCATTTTTTGTCACTTAGTTGCCATATTTATTGCATTCATTGGTGGCATAAGTTAACGGAAATGATTTCAAAGCATTTAACAATGATAATTAGGAAGTTTCACAAAATACTCCTTTGAGTATGTCACTTTACATAAATATTCCCGCAAACACAATATCAACAGAAATAGCCCTGTAAAATTCTTCATTTTACAGAAATACACTTCTATTATCATGATTTTAAGTGACACCATCAAATCTGTTATCTCTAATTAATGAAATCAATTTTATTGTAGCCACACTCTTTTTATCGAATGTGTCAGAATTACTTCATATTGAATTCTAGAAACTACAACATAAGATAATCGCAATCATTATATATCATTTAATACATTTGTGTCATGTGTAAGACATCAAATGCATAATATTTAAACCGATTTAATACATATTATTGTCTGTGTTGTGTCCGATCCATATTCCTATACATTTTTACGGGTATGGTTAATACATATCCATCAAAACATATTTTTAAAACATATAAAAAGATATTATAACGCCTGTGTTTTTATTCTTATCTGACCGTTTACATCCGTATTTTGATACCTTGTGCACGATAATTTTCTTTGTATTTTAGTTTTTTTTTCGGTATTTTAATAATTGTATCTTATAGATGAGTTGATCATTGTTTTAAATGAAGGTGTTTGAAAAAGTAATGAAACTATGTTATGTACATGTTAATCTTATGCATTAATTATATCAATTTCATACTAATTATATCATTAAGATTTTCTTATATACTTGTTTGAGAGCCGGACCACCTCTCGCCTCACTATCTCCATGATGCAAATAAACGTCTAACATTGTTAGTTTTTTTTATCATGTGTATATTTACGTTCTATGTATCCAGTGTATCCACCATGGGTACTTATATGAGCACATCCATTATTTTATTATATGGTAAACTGTAAAAAGGGATCCAACCATAAGGGCCTCATTTTTCAAATGTAACAAATAGGGCTCTGAGTTTTCAACTTTAGGATTAAATGTCGACATAAAATGGTGGTATAAACTTATGGAACCATGTATTTGAGACAAAAAAATAAGAGTATTAATCTTTCTTTCTTATATTTGAAAAATAAGGCTTCTTTTGAAAATCGACACATTGTTGGATCCATTTTTATATAATTTACTCTTTATTATATACATTTAAGCGTGTGAAATGCATTGTATTTACTCATGTTCATTGTATTCTATCATTTATCTAAGTAGATTTACCGCATGTATCCCCCCTCATGCACCCTCCTCGCCACCTACATGCATCCATCTTTGCCCCAGCTTCACCAGTAAATTACAGTTGATGCTCCCAGCTTCATCCCACTCTTACTCTTGAGATGCCCAAGTATTCTCACATCTCACTCTCATGATTACATGTTGCGTTCCACTACCCCCACACTGTCTATTGTGCAAACCCCTCTCTTTGCAATGTCTCATGCAAGAGTAGATCCTTTGTTGCAATCCATTTTGTAGTAGAGTCCGTTTTGATCTCTTTCTTTCTTTTTTGCAAAATCGATTCCAAAAATCTAACTATATAGATTGAATCTTTGATTAATGTTCTATTACCTACAAATATTTGCTCAAATCCGATGTAAATGTCTACTTTATCTTAATAGTTAACAAAATTCAACATTTAAGCAACTTAAATACCATTTAAAAAAGGAATGCACCTTTGATCATTAAAAAATAAAATAAAAAACAAAACAATTGAATCTTTAACTAGATTTCCATTTTTCATATTTTTGGTGTTTTTAGTGTATTTATGCATTTTATTTTACAATTTAAGGAATTTAGTTCAATTTTCTTCTCTAGGTTAGATGAAATACTTCATCAATGGGGTGATAACTTGATTTTTTTACAACTTTGTGGCCCATTAGACTTGATATGCATAACTGATTTTCAAAAGTGGATTTTATAAACATGTTAAGTTATTTATAAAAATATAATGTAGATCTATTAGATATTAGGCACATAAATAACTTTATAATCTCTCTGATTTATAAATCAGGTGACAGAGAAAGAATAGGGAACTATAGAAATTAGTCTTATAAACATGTCCTTGGGGATCTGACGATTGCTGAGCACGTGATTTAATTTGTGTTCGTTGCAGTACATGTACTTAGTGAATTGTTCAGAATCGAGAGAAGATCTCCGTGAAGAGTGTCTCGGCTTTAATTTATATCTCGGCAAGTCCGAGGTCGAACACAGGGAGGCAAAGGAACAACTTCAGGTTAATTTAGAATAATTAGATCTAGTTTTTCAAATGATTATTTTTTAATTTATTAATGTAAAAACAAATGAAAATGCAAATGCGGATGAATTAAGACAATAAGAAAACATACTGATAGGCTAAATTAATTTTATTGCGAAATTAATCATATTTAGTCTAATTATATCTTTCCTACAATCATAATCCAGAGATGAGTACAAAACATATTTTTTTGGAATTTTAGGAATTAAAATGCAATAATTAAAAATGCATACTTTTATGGGTTTTTTTAGCAATTTTTCACACATATAGAATGTAAAAATTATGAAAAAAATTACTAGAATTAAAACATGATGCAAGGATACTACAGTAATTTTTTGGAATTTTCTGACAAAATATGAATCTTTTATGAAAACAGAGTGAGAGTAACTAATTAATTCCTAATAAATCCTCATTAACAAATTATCCAGACTGTGAATTGTCTCAAAAGGGTATTTTTATAAGGAATCCAAGAGAGTTGAAATTTTGCAAAAAAGATGCATGTGGATTTAATTAAAAAACAAATATCAAAATCACTCTACAATTTATTTAAACACAAGACAACTCTAATTGATGTGAAATTTGGATAGTAATTAAAGCACACTTCAAGGCATCATTCCTAATTTTTGTGAAATTTTTCGAGCAACTTTGAGTGAGATATATGAATTCTATTCTTCGGATTGGGTAAAATATGCAGAATTTCAATTAAACATTTTTAGTTAATTACCCACGGTACACAAAAATCAAAATAAATAGTCAAGTGGTAGAAAATTAATTGATCAACAACATGATATTTTTCTTTAAAATAAAAAATACCATATTGAGGTCCAAATTAAAACATGAATACATGGTTATCCGTACAATTTCAGAAATTAAAAATGCTATGCAAACAATGCACAAGGTCACTTTGGATTTTCATAAACTATGCGGAAAAGCATGCAATTTTTATAATAAATAAAAAAATTGAAAATGGCAAGCCACCTTCGTTCTTCTTCGATGAGGGCTAGGGCGGTTAAGGCACGCAAATGGGGCGACGTGACGGAAGGGGATGGCCTACGGCGCACGGCGGGCGGCGTCGTTGTGGCTGGAGGAGCGGGCCGGCCTGGTGGCGGCGGTCGATGGATGCGCAGCTAGAGGGTTGGCCGCAGCAGGCGGAGGAGAGGAGCGGGGGGCGATGCAGCGACAACGGCCGCTGGTGCGCTGGAGGAGAGGGCGAAGCAGCGGGCGAGGGGCGCTGGCAGCGTGCGTTGGAGGACGGAGGACCAGGTGCGGAGGTGCGCGGCCAGCGCAGCAGGTGGAGGTCGTCGCTGGTGGAAGGGCACCGTCGGTGATGCAAGGAGGCAGTGGCGGAGATGAACGGTCGGTCGCGGCGACGGGGGGCGAGTGCAGCAGCGACGGAGATGAGCGGTCGGTCGCGGTTGGGAAGGTGGCTGCGGCTGCGAAGCCGTTGCTGTGATGATCGCGGCGCGGCGGTGTCCGACGTGGAGGAGGGGGCCGGGCATTGCTGTTTTTTTATTTTTTATTTTTTGATTTTTTTAATTTGTTGTTGCTGGAATTGAATTTTTTTTATTTTTTTATTTTTTTAAACAGAGAATGCAAATGAAAATGAGAATGAAGGGGACATTATGGTGATGGAATGATGAAGATGGTGATGAAATACAAAAGATGAAAAGATGTGGTGGTGAAGGTGGTGATGGAAATGATAAGTGATGATGTGGTGATGTGATAAAAAAAGGAAAACAAATGTTATATAAAATAAAATAAAAAGAGATATGAGAGGGAAACACACTTACCTGAATCTTCGCCATATTGGCAGAGCAGCTACACTGAACTCTTATCGTTGCCTCGATCCGATTAGTGAAATAAAAATCGGAGAAGCTACATGAGCTCGATGGGGAACTCGTGACGCGGAGCAGAGCTATGCGGATCTCGCATGAAAGGAGGTCGCCGCTTTGTATCGGGATGGAATGCTGTCACCGATCGACCTCAATGAGCTCTCTCCTTTTTCTATTAGAATGGCGGATAGGGAAAAATAGGGATGAATAGAAGAATAAAAAGATAAGAAGAATTGGGGTTAGAGAGATGGTGGAAGGTGGAGTTTGAATGGGAGGTTAAAAGAATGGTGGAGAGGAACGGAGGTTGAAAGAAGACTTGGTGGTTAATGGAAAAAGAGAAGTTATTGTAGAGAATGTGAATTAAATAAAATACAATAAAAGCATGCTACTGAAATGGGAGAATAAAATAAAGAGAGAAAAAGAGTGGGGAATTTACAAATAAGACAAATACTCTGTACTTTTTTTTGCATATCTAATTTATATATTCTTTGTATTTTTAACAAGAGATATTTACAACAGAAAAATACAAGAAATAAGATACAACACAACAATGATTTTTTTGGATTTTTAGTAATGAAAAAAGATAAAATAAAAATGATGAATGAATGAATATATACATAATTTACAATGTACACATAGGTCCCAAAACTCAAATTTTGCAAACGAGCTCCGATTTTAATAAAAACACTTTCATTGGATAGATAATTTTCTAACTTAAACATTAAAAGTGAGTTTGGTGAATTTGGAGTTCATACGGATGATGAATCTCGTATTCATCATGCTAAAATTGGACATTTAGGCTCTGTTCTCCATCATTCGCTTGTAATTTATTATTAATAGAGTATTATTAGCATTCATACACATGTGAATAATATTTTCATTTCATCATGCATAAATTGCATTAAAAATCCCAAGTGTAAATTAACCCAAAAAGCCGCTAACTTCTCCTATTTTTAATTAATTCATCCTAACTCCGATTGACCCCAAATCACCTCCATTGTGTAGATATTACTAACCTTATTAGATAAAAAATACAAAAAAATACTAACTCCAATAAGTGTCAAATTATCCTAAAGTCTAATTTCACGTCTGCCAGACTAAAATGAGCATATCTCCCACATACAGTGTCCGATTTTTGGTCTACTCATTTTTAAATACTCCATTTTCAAATACCTTCAAAACAAGATAAATTTCATAAAATTCGGAGTTCATATGTGAAAATTGGGTTTTGAGCCTCTTTTGCGTATTTTGACTTTTTTGCTATTTTTGACCTGAGTTTTTATGTTCTTAATTAACTCTTTTAATTTTATTTCTTCTTTATTTGTGTCCTTTAATGAAAGTTTTAAAAAGATACACAAAAATCCAAATCCAGATCAAAACTGAAATCAAAGAAACTGACCAAGTCCAAGCGTCCATTGTCGGTTTATGCAAAAATTATGCGTTTCTTACTTTTATTTTATTTTCCTAATTTCTTACTTACTAAAAATCCAAAAAATAGATTAATGTTTAATTAATTTTCTTGTATTTTATCGTATTTTTTCTAGATTTTTTATCCTCTCTAAAACCACCAATAAAATACAAAATCCCAAAAACCCGGTTTTCTATACACATGGAGAACCACCAAAAATACCACTTCGCACAGGTGACCTCTTTTGCTCATGAGTCCTTCATGAAAGTTGTAGATCTCGTCGAGACGAACAACTTTTGTGAAGAAAATTTTTTGATCCGAGGTCTCTTCTATTTCTTTTCTATTTTTCTTTAACTTTAAGATTTGAAATTTTTTTGGGGTGCCACGTGGCAGCCCCTGGGCGTGCCACGTGGCAACCTATTGTCTTTCTCTCTCCTGGCTCCCCAGGTCACGTGCCCAGCATGTGACCCGAGCTTCCCCTACCTCCAACCTGTCATTCCTCCTCCTCCTCTCTCGTAACCGCCGCCTCCTCCACGCCTCCGGCCGTTACGAGGCCAGCCAATAAGCCCCTCCGCGTAACGGCCCTCCGATTACCCTCCTATAAGAACCCCTCCTCGCCAGCAGCTCTGACTATCTGCCCTCTCCCTCGACGCCGGTGACAGCGACTTCTCTCGGCGAAATCCGCGGAGCCGAGCTCCGCGTAGCTTCCCCGTACGGCAAGCATAGCTTCGAGGACCTCCGCCGTTTCTCTGAGGCAACGACCATGAAGAGAGCTCCGCTCCTCCGTCCACAGGTGTTTCCACCTCCATCAAGATCCTTGGAGCTCGAAGCTCCAGCAACCACCAGCTCCTCCGCGCATCAACGGAGCCCTGCCCCACTGTCCACCGCTCCGCAGCAGCTCGGTCGTGTGTCGGCCGAGCTCCGCTCGCCTCCGCCTACGCATCTACTCCACCTCGACATCCCTCCGCCAGTCGTGTGTCGACCGGCCTAGGGCCAGCCGACCGCGCCCCTTCGCCGACCAACACGCCTCCGCCACAGCTCGGCCATGTGTCGGCCAAGCTCCGCTCGCCTCCTCGCATCCTTCGCCCAGCCGTGTGTCGGCCGAGCGCCTCCATCGACAACCGACGTCGCTTCGCCGGCTCCGCCCACCGGTCAGCCCCATCGCCTCCATCTACCGTTGGATGGGCCAACCCTTGATCCAACGGCCCTAATCGAGCCACCCCCCCCCTCGAGCCTCGACCCCAACCTCGAGGCTCGGGTTCCCCGAAGCGTCACCAGCTTGCCACGTAGGCTTGGACGTCCGAGCCTAAGCCTCGCCGCCCAAGCCTCAGCTCCGCCTTCCGAGCCTTTGCCTCAGATTCCGAGCCTCTGGTTCGGCGTCCGAACTGCAGGTTCGGTCGCCCGACCCTCCGCTCTGCTCTCGAACCTGAAGGCGCACGTGCAACGCATGTGCATGTGGGAAAATTGCAACCGTGCCCCTACCCCACCAGAGAGTAAACTGCACAGGGACCCCTCCGATTTTTAAAAATTGCAGATAAGTCCTTTCAGGGATCATATTGAAGGATAAACTTTATTTTAATTGCATTTTAGTCCATGAACTTTCATTTTAGCATATCTTTTTCATACGAATCCGTTTTGAGCATATAATATGTCATTTTGAAGCTATTTTCATGCTCTATCTCTTAGCATAATTTGCGGAGAGATCTGAGGTTGCTTATTAATATTGATTATTTGAGGATCTCTGTCGACTTTTGCAGGCTACTTTTGACATGTTTATGCTTGAGGAATTAACGATATCTTTTGCAGGAGTTCAGTTGAGGATCTTAATTTGATTAACTCCTTGTGCTCATTGTTGATTAATCCCAAAAATTTAATATTTACAGGGGTCAAATCGAGGATCAATTTGTTATACTTTCTATTTGTCTGATCGATGATTAATTTTGAGAGCATTTTACATGGAATTTTTGACAGGATTATTCATTGATTAATCTATTTTCATGTAACTTGGAGTTGATAAATCTTTCTGGGCGTCAATATCTTTCGATCTATGATTATCTCTCGAGAATTAAGTGATAAATTTCATTGAAGATTGAATTTTATACTTCACAGATCCAGAACATAATCATCTCTGTTTATTTTCTTTGCATCGCATCTCCATCATTGCATTGTATATTCTCTTAATGCATAAATTAATCAACATTAATTATTTATTTAATTTGATTTAAGACTATGCAACTAGGAATCATCGTTCCCTGTGTTCGACCTTGGTATACTTGCCAAGTAAAAATATTCCACAACATTCAAAGATTGTGGTGTTTTGATCACCCGAAATTCGCTTCCTATACTACAATTCCTCATTTTTTAAGAGGTGAATTTCGCGTCCATCAAATGGCGTCGTTGCCGAGGAACGGTGAATTTTTACGGTTTTAAGTCATTTTTTGTAATTAATTTTTGTGAAATTAATTTTTGTGTCTTTTTTTTTTATTTTTTTATTTTTCTTTTTGCATTTTTTTTCTTACTTCAGATACTAACCGTAATTTCTCTCTTTGCAGAAACTACTAGGAGTAACATTTTGGAATTCAACTCAAGGATCTGCAAGGAAGGAGATTAAGTTTTAATTTTTGGGAAGAGAGAGCTTAGTCTAGGTTTACTTTTCTGCATTATTCACAGGGTCCCTCTCTCCTTGTACCCTGTTAATTTGTAATATTCGGGACTGGACTCTCTGTGGCATGACGTAGAATTTAGGAGCACATACGCTAGATTAGAATTATTTGATTGTGCTCGTAATTGTTAGGCCACACATTCACTAACTATACGCACTATAGATCGTTCAACATTAGCCAAATTTTTAAATCAATTCTTCCCACTAATAGCACTATCTGCTTAGGGTATTTTTCATCTGTGCATATCATTTAGTGTAAATTTTAATTCCTTGTACTGCATCCCACCTGATGAACGCGAGGATTCACTGTAAGTCTTTCTCTTAAGCATGCATCATTGATTTTACGTTTGCATTGGCTTTTCCGATTCTCCTTTCTCAAGTTTTATAACTTAGGATCTAAAGGAATTGGGATTGCTCGTTAGGCGTAAATTTCTGTGCTCACATAAACTTCAGTGATAACCTTAATTTAAAATTAGGACTGCTAATTAAGGTAATTGTAAATAAACTGACTTAAAATTAACCTGTGTTTGGTGGAGTGAAACCCACTCATTGTTTGTAAGGACCAGAACGCACACTTAGGAAAGAGCCCAAAACTGAAGTACTTCATTCAGACTATTGATTTTAAAAACAATTAGCTACTTCTCAGTGAGGGTCTCAGGTAGTTGTTTACGGTCCGACTTCCCTTAGCAGAGTAGGTGGTTTAGAGGACACCGCGGAAGGCTCCGTCCTCATGTAACACAGGTAGCCGTTTAAACGGTCCGTACTTATACCTATACTTGCTGAAAGTAGATGCAACTAGTTGTATGAACTCGGGACAGTCTTTGTGAAATATTTCGACACCTAACAGCCCCGCTTAATTTTAAAGATTGTTTTATCATTAAATTAAAACTGAAAAGATAAGCGGCTGAACCCTAACATGCCTTCACCTGTGTTGAGTGGGTGAATCAACGTGTTTGTTTTGTGTCTAATTTGTGTGCGTCAAAGACCTTGCAATCGCAAGCAAATCGTGGTTCGCTAATCATTCCATCCCTCTTGAGAAGATGTCGGCACAGTGGTCTTCTTTTCCGATCTCCATGACCTTGTCCCGATATCCTTCTTCTCACACTCCTCAGGAGAACCTGATCTTCAAATCAAGTTCCCCTCAACCATCATTCTCTTCCCGCCCATACATCTCACCCTATGACCACACTTCTTCTTGGAATAGCTCTCTCTCACATTCTGACAATCTTATGATCATGAGAGAGAGACCAGAATTAAGGATGAACAATAGATTAACCGATATTGACAATAAAACACGATTTCCGGTTACTATGATCTCACAACCTCTTGAATTATCCCCTACTCAAGATGACTATCCTCTTTAGTACAATCAATTTTCCTTCGACAATTGATAAACACGAATCTCACGAGGGTCTAAATTGGTATCTCACACAAGGCGGAGATAACCGTCGCTGTTGCGACTCTCAAATGAAATCTGTATTTAATCAACAATTAACCCACACTAAGATCAACAAATTAGAAACAATGTGGAGTTAAAATTTATTTTTAACTCTGCACAAATGATGTAAAGGGCAAGTATGCAGAGAGTTCGAACACAGGGAACAAACAGTGTAGCTCAAGCAAAAATGCTAAAGTGTGTGTGAGTGTGTGATGTGTCTACCCTAAGCAAGAGAACAAAGCAATTTTTTGTGGGTTTTTAATTTTTAAAATATTTTTTTATTTTAATTTTAAATTTTGTATTTTGATTTTAAATTTTCTGATTTTTATATTTTATATTTTATATTTTTGTATTTCTTTTTCAATATTGGAAAGTAAAGGCAATATAAGAAAAAGGCAAGGTAAAATATTTATAAAAATGCACAAAAATACTCAAAAATTCAGAGATAAAATGTTTTTTGGTATTTTTAAGGTTTTCTACTGTTTTTGTGATTTTTGAGGGTTTTCCAAGATGTTTTTGATATTTTTAAATACTGAAATAAAGCCAAACAGTGGAAAAGAGGCTGGCTGTGAATAAAATGAGATTTGAAAATAGCAACCAGTACCAAAAATATTTCACACTATTTTTCTAATAAAGAGAATAAAATAAGGGACAAACAGAAGCTGAGTTTATATTTTTTTGAATTTTCTACTATTTTATATATTTTTTTTGAAGTTTTTGAATGTTTTTAAATTTTTAGTGTTTTTCTTTTGAAATTTTTAATGATTTTTGGACTGACACTAAAATAGGATAAAATAGACACTATGTGAATTTTTGGGAATTTTTGGAGGTGTTTTGATATTTTTTTGGTATTTTCTAAGGTAGACAGTACACAAAAAGGGAGTTTTTGATTTTTAATAAATAAGAAAATAAAATAAAATCAAAAACTAAATAGCTGGCATTAAAGTATAGGTATCCAGAAGCTTAAGTCTATTTTTGTGGAATTTTTGGGTTTGAAATGATCACTCAAATAAATACAACAAGCATCCAAATATTAAACAGGCCTGGCAGGGGTATATGTGCAATATTTAAAACAACCAGGGGCTAACATGCAATTTTCCACAAAACATATAACTGAATATTCAATTTCTGGAACCAAAATGTAAATACAAAAGCCTCCTGGGCATGCTTACAAATTACCCACCAGGGCGCGTGACTTGCACGCGCCTGGGAGGGACTGGAATGCAATATCAGAAAACCCTGGGGGCCAAGTTGCAAAATGCCCAAAAAGTTTACACTTAATACAAAAGTTTACGGACTGAAACGAAATAAACAAACAACCGAGGGTCCCTCTGCAAAATGCCCCCACCTCACGTGTACAGGTCACGTGAGGTGACGTGGCGAAGGACCAAAGTGCAAATAAAATAAAGGATAGGGTTTACATGCAAATAACCCAAAGTTTTTACACTACTAGCAAAAGTTTAAATATTAAAACTTAAATACAAAAAGGCGCGAGGGTTTAGTTGCAAAATACCCTCTTGCGCGCGATCCAACGGCGGATGGAGGGCCACTTAAACACGTGGCGCGTTGTGGACGGCCGATGGCGCTTCGCGGATGTGCGGCCAAGATCAGATCTCCGGAGACGATCGACGGATGAGGCACGCGGAGATCCAACGTCAGCTGTGCGATCTGGGACTCCTCCTCGATCCAACGACTGGGAAGAGGGTTGCAAGAACGGGGAAGAACGCCGGCGGAGGCGAGCTTCTCCGACCTCGATCTCCCTCCTCCGGCGACGACAGGTCCTCAAAATGGACAAGGAGCTTCCTGGAACGGTCTTCTATCTCCTGGGGGCGTCAAAAATCCACGGGGAGGCCCGTGGTGCTCTCGGGCAGCGGGCGGAGCTGGAAGGCTGCTGCTGCTCCGGCGAGCTCCAAAACTCCCCTCCAGGCGCGCGTGAAGTGGCTTGGACCTGCAAACAAAGTCAAGGGGTCCAGGGCAAACTGCCTGGACCCTCGGGTGGCCTTGGGGATGGTCGAGTCGAAATGGAGATGCACGGCCGGAGGTGCGCTCCGGCCAAGGTGCTTGATTTGGCGAATCAGTGATCGTAACTTCAAATTTCTTTAGGGGTTTTCAAGCTTACACTAACAGGAATCTAAAGCAATAAAGGAAAAGGCGGGATGAAGCCCTCAATGGCCGGAACCAGAGGGTGAAGGATACCTCGACGCCGGCGGTTGGCGGAGGTGCTGGAGTCGTCCTCGACCTCGTTCGCCCTAGCTGAGAAGCTCGCGGCGGAGCTGTCACCTCCGGCAAGGCTCAGAGCACTGGAGAGGCGGAGAGGGGTGGACCAAGGGGACTCAAGTTTGAATTCAAAGATGGGGGTTGGTTATATGTGGTTTGACCCGAGGTGGCAGAGGCTCAAAGATCAAGATCCCTGGAGCGGCTCCTTGATCCATAGCCCAATGTAAACACTCCGCGGGCAAGATGAATCTACATGGGAGATTTTTGCAGAAGGAAGTGGTATGAAATAGTGCAAGACTCGGCTGGGAAAAAGCCAAGAAAAAGCTCAAAAACCAAGTCTGACAGGTCTACAGGGGGGTAGGGCAGGCAGTTGACCTGGGGTCAACGCTGACTGCCTCCTGGTTGGTCCACGTGGACCAACCAGGAAAAACCCTAAAATAAAATCTTATTAAATCAATTTAAAATATTAAATGGCCGAATTAAATAAAAGTTATAAAATAAAATGTTCAAAATTTTATGTAGTATTTTATTTTGATTTTTAATTATTTTTAGGAGTTTTATTTTTACAAGTTGCCTTTTTAACCCTATACAGGTATAATACCTATGGATTTTAATATTTATTTTTATTTTAGGTATTTTATTTCTTTATTATTTTTATTTAGTATTTTATAAAATTGTAACATACTTTTATGTACATAAATATATTTTTATTTTATTTTTCTGAGATGTTTTGTATATTTAATAAAATACAAGTGTATTGTATATAGGTATAAGTGTATGCAGTATGCCTATGTAGTCTTTATACAAGTATTTTTTATTTTTATTTTTCTTTGCATTTTATTTCAATTTTAATGCACATATATATTATAGGTAATATTTACAAAATTATAAAAATATAAAAATGAATAAATATTGAATAAAGAATAAATTGAATATTTTATTCAGTACAAGTATACAATGAGGGTCCAAAACTCAACTTTCAAACCGTAGCTCCGCCAAATGCGAAACCACCGCCATTGGATAGATTATTTTATTCTATATACAATTAAAGGTGAGTACACTGCATTTGGAGTTGTCGTTTGTGAGATACGGGTCTGGGAAGTTGGGATTTTGGATTCTTATTCAGACCATATCTTTTTGTCTGTACATGACTTTTCTGTGAAATCAATTTTGTATTTTTCTTTATAAAATTATCTACAACTTTCATGTACAAAGTTTCTTGATTTGATGTATACAAAGTGGAACCAAAAATAGGTCCCAAAATGAATAAAGAATGAGTAGAAAGTATAGGTATTTTGACTGTATTTCTGACCTTATCTCCCCCTACTTTATTCCTTGTCGACCTATTCATCAAGATGCCTAGGTCTCGGGGGTTTTGGGTCATAAAATATTTACAATATTTTATTCTTTTTCTTTTCTTTATTTATTCTATAATTTTGGCCTTAATTACAGTAATTTATACACTGTTGAGATGCACATGTATGAAGGCTAAGATGCTTGATTTAAGGCTATTTACAGGCATTTGCTAGGGTTTTAGGTGCCAAAATGATAGAATAAAGATGATGAAATGTGGATTCATCAACAATCCACTAGAAAATCAAGGTCAAGGAAATATAACTCATAACCAGACCATAATGTTTATGAATAATCAATACTCTACTCGAGGTTACATGCCAGAATCACGACACATGGAGAATGATTATTCGATCACTAGTCATGAGATGTTTGAGGATGAGATTGCTCGGATTAATCATAGAGCAGACACTTTAACTGAGAGAATATACGATCTCATCCAGTCTATGCAGAATTCAGAAGAAGTAAGGCCACCACCATGCGAACCATTGGATCGTATTGTGACTCACAATCAAACACGACCACTGACCTCTGACCCCCGACTGACCATATTACAGAAAATACCAAAAAATTTTGAAAAAAATAAAAATTCAAAAAAAATTGGACAATTCTGAAATGGAAGTATTTTGCAAGAGTCTGATCTTAGAGCTTCCATTGATCAAAGCCATAGAATATGTGTCCAATCTTAAGAGATTTGTGAAGAGTCGACTGAATCCCAAAAAGACGGGAAAGAAACGATCCAGGATTGAATATCACGTCATATCTATGGCTAGTTCTTTGGTGATGAATCATAAAATCAAAAGCCGCAAAGTCAAGCGGTTGACTCGGATCACATGTGAAATTGAAAATTCTACATTCACTCATGTCTGGTTAGACGACGACTCCACATTAAACATCCTCCTCAAGTCCGTCTTTGACCAACTCAACCTCGGACAACTCAAAAAGACTAGGATGATCATTCAATTACCCGATCGATCTACCAAAAGACCGTGGGGGATCGTTTCTATTGTCATAAATTTCCGAGGTAAAGAACATAAAGTGGACTTTATTGTCCTTGACATTGAGCACCCCGGAAGGATGTCTGAGTATCATATTATTTTAGGAAAACCGTTCTTATCCTCCGCTAAGGCGATTGTCGATTGCGAGACTCAGGAAATCAAGTTCCCGAACTCGGACCACAATGAACAAAACCCCAATGACACATCCTGCTCTGAGGAAAATCAACTTGAAACCAACAGTTATGATTAGGAGATTAATATTTCATATTATCAGACATCTCCACATGACACACTGATACAAACCCTAGGAGAGTCACCTAAAAGACTGACTGTTGGACAAATTTCGGATTCTCACCACCCTATCACTGCTCCTAGGAAAAATCAAGATTTTGGAGCTTATGAAGAATTGGACCATATTATTGAAGATCACCACGAATATTTGCGTGGTCCAATCTTTGAGTCGGTAGTAATTCATGAGATACTTGAACTATATAAGGAACCGACTCCGGAAACATCCGATGTCACCAAAATTCACGATCATCCGGAAGTGACATCAACACCCCCAGCCATAAACCACAAAATCACCAGGAACAATCTCCCTCGACCGAAGCAGCGCATGACCCTTCAAGAATTGGTCGACTTTTAAGGGGATTCATCTGATGAGGAACTCACAAATGCCACTCAAGACAGGGAGATGAAGACTGTCCAACTTCCTCCCAATACTTCTCAAAGAAACAAACCGACCAAGAAAGTCAACTTTGACCTTAGACATCAGGTGATTTCTGAAGAGTCCTCATCTGGTCCTGACGTGGTTCATCATATAAGTGCAATAGGTACAGCTCTGATCCATGGGAACTTACCTCTGATCGACAAAAGTTGGAGATCCTCTGCAGACGACTACTATTCTCCTGAGGATGACTCCGACGATGGCCGATCTTCTTCATTGGCCCCCTCTTCATCACACTCCACATCTCCATACTATCTCCCTCCACACTCCCGCAAGAAGGTCCGTCGCAAACCTCCTTGATCTTGTACATCCGTAAATCTACCCGGTTCCCCATATGTAATTATCCGATTATACTTAGGCTGACTTGAGCCTAAGTATAGGGGGACCGCTACCATTGTTTATACATCACTTCTCTTCTTTTGTTTTTAGCCCGTTTATACTTAGTACGAGCTATGTCTACATTCCACTTTGTGCCATGAGGACATAGCACAAGCTAAGTATAGGGGGTGTTTGTATATATTTTATCTACTTTATCATAGCTCGTACTTTAATCGTTTTTATCTAACATCGGGGATGGGTACAAGTAGTGTGTATAATACCCGTTTTTCAAAAAAAACAAAAAACAAAAAAAAGCAAAACAAAACAAAAACAAAAACAAAACAACCAAAAAAAACTTTTTGCATTAAAAAAAATCATCACTCATGGTCTTGCATTTCATCAAGCATTTCATGCATTCCTTGGTTTATATATTCCTGACACATTCACCATCACTTAAGGCTTGAGGATTTTTGAGGACACTTGATTTCTGAGATCTTGAGATTCTGAGTTAGCATGTCTTAGTCATTAGGGTTTTTGAACTTGATAATCCACACTTCCCTAGTTTGAACGATTTGAGCGCTATATTGCACTCTTCATCTCTACCTTCAAAAAAGAATATGATCAGCACAATCACTCCCACAACTGCGTGATTGATGAGATGAGTTGAGATATCACTTGAGGAACTAGGACTGGAGATTTGAGTTTAGACCCGATCTGATGATATTCGAGGATGGGATAAAGTTAATGAAGGCTGCAGAAAACCTGAGTGTCAGCAAAACCCTAGCCAGTATGTGAACAAGATTCATATGCTATCTCTTTGATAAATAACCTAAGTGTCAGGGTGTGATGAAACTTAATGAAAATTGTTGATCAGTGTGCGCCAACTTTTGGTAAAAGCAGTGGAGTTAGCCATCAAAAGAAAAGAAAAAGAAATGTCAAAGAAAAGCTCTATCATCCAAAGTCAAATTCCAAATGAGCTTCCACCAATGGTGAGCGCTCCCAAACATTTTCAAAGTGTCCACTTGGACCAAGCGCTAATTAGGACCAAGGAGTCGGGCTGATACCATAAAAGGACTCTGCATCGTAAGTGATACAAGTCTGGGTGTCGAAGGTATCTTAGATACTCAAAAAAGACACACCCTGGTGTACTCCCAGAAAAACAAGTGCAGACGACTCCAAATTCTCTTGACGAACACATTGATCAACAAAATAAAAATATACTTGTGTTGACTAATAAGGCACTCGAGAGGCACCTTGTTCCAATGTAAGGGAGAGAAAATCAGACACAATCCCATGCCCTCCATCGTCTGGTCGTCCATCTACACTTTCAAGTCTGACAAACTAATGAGACGGTTGACTGAAGCAAGAATCGACTTATTCCCTAGTGTTGAGGGTTAGGTCTAGAGGAGAGTCTCTTGGGTTGGAACTTTGGGTGATGTCTCGACTTGACTATCATGAATGCAGTACACTAAAAATCATATCCTTATACTATATGTACAAACAGAGAGTCTGGAAATTAGAAAAGTTGGATTCCTTATGATTAAAGCATGGTTGAGCCCAGAATTTTAGGATCACTCAAATTAAGGGTCCTCTAAGGAATTAAGCCTTGAAAATTCACATGCACAGTCAGGGATGTATTCAACTAAGTCATTCATTCATTTATGCTCGGGGACGAGCATTGTCTAAGTATAGGGGTATGATGAATCTCATATTCATCATGCTAAAATTGGTCATTTAGGCTCTGTTCCCCATCATTCGCTTGTAATTAATCATTAATAGAGCACTATTAGCATTCACACACGGGTTGAATAATATTTGCATTTCATCATGCATAAATTGCATTAAAAATCCCAAGTGTAAATTAGCCCAAAAAGCCGCTAACTTCTCCTATTTTTAATTAATTCATTCTAACTCTGATTGACCCCAAATCACCTCCATTGTGTAGATATTACTAACCTTATTAGATAAAAAAATAAAAAATTACTAACTCCAATAAGTGTCAAATTATCCCAAAGTCTAATTTCACGTCTGCTAGACTAAAATGAGAATATCTCCCACATATAGTGTCCAATTTTGGTCTACTCACTTTTAAAGTACTTCATTTTCAAATATCTTCAAAACAAGACCAATGTCATAAAATTCGGAGTTCATATGTGAAAATTGGGTTTTGGGACGCTTTTGCGCATTTTGACTTTTTTGCTATTTTTGACCTGAGTTTTTATGTTCTTAATTAACTCCTTTAATTTTATTTCTTCTTTATTTGTGTCCTTTGATGAAAGTTTTAAAAAGAAACACAAAAATCCAAATCCAGATCAAAACTGAAATCAAAGAAACTGACCAAGTTCAAGCGTCCATTGTCGGTCTATGCAAAAATTGTGTGTTTCTTACTTTTATTTTATTTTCCTAATTTGTTATTTACTAAAAATCCGAAAAAATAGATTAATGTGTAATTAATTTTCTTGTATTTTATCTTATTTTTTTCTAGATTTTTTATCCTCTCTAAAACCATCAAAAAATACAAAATCCCAAAAACCTGGTTTTCTATACACATGGAGAACCACCAAAATACCACTTCGCACAGGTGACCTCTTTTGCTCATGAGTCCTTCATGAAAGTTGTAGATCTCGTCGAGACGAACAACTTTCTGAAGAAAATTTTTCGATCCGAGTCTCCTTCTATTTCTTTTCTATTTTTCTTTAACTTTAAATTTTGAAATTTTTTGGGGTGCCACGTGGTAGCCCCTGGGCGTGCCACGTGGCACCCCACTATCTTTCTCTCTCCTGGCTCCCCAGGTCACGAGCTCAGCACGTGACCCGAGCTTCCCCTACCTCCAGCCGTTACCAGCCGCCTCCCCCCTGATGTTCCTCCTCCTCCCTCGTAACCGCCGCCTCCTCCATGCCTCCGGCCATTACGAGGCCAACCAATAAGCCCCTCCGCGTAACGGCCCTCCGATTACCCTCCTATAAGAACCCCTCCTCGCCATCAGCTCCGACTATCCGCACTCTCCCTCGACGCCGGTGACAGCGGCTTCTCTCGGCGAGATCCGCGGAGCCGAGCTCCTCGTAGCTTCCCCTTCCGGCAAGCATAGCTTCGAGGACCTCCGCCGTTTCTCTGAGGCAACGACCAGGAAGAGAGCTCCGCTCCTCCGTCCGCAGGCGATTCCACCTCCATCAAGATCCTTGGAGCTCGAAGCTCCAGCAACCACCAGTTCCTCCACGCATCAATGGAGCCCTCCTCCGCCGTCCACCGCTCCGCAGCAGCTCGGTCGTGTGTCGGTCAAGCTCCGCTCGCCTCCGCCCGCGCATCTACTCCACCTCGACATCCCTCCGCCGATCGTGTGTCGACCGACCTAGGGCCAGCCGACCGTGCCCCTTCGCCGACCGCCACACCTCCGCCACAGCTCGGTCGTGTGTCAGCCGAGCTTCGCTCGCCTCCGCGCGTCCTTCGCTCGACCGTGTGTCGGCCTAGCGCCTCCATCGACAACCGCTGTCGCCTCGCTGGCTCCGCCCACCGCTCATCCCCATCGCCTCCATCTACCGTTGGATCAGGGGCTAACCCTTGATCCAACGGCTTCAATCGAGCCATGCCCCCCCCCCCTCGAGCCTCGGCCCCAGCCTCGAGGCTCGGGTTCCCAGAAGCGTCACCAGCTTGCCACGTAGGCTTGGACGTCTGAGCCTAAGCCTCGCCGCCCAAGCCTCAGCTCCGCCTTCCGAGCCTCTGCCTCGGATTTCGAGCCTCTGGTTCGGCGTCCGAGCCGCAGGTTCGACCGCCCGACCCTCCACTCCGCTCCCGAACCTGCTGGCGCACGTGCAACGCACGTGCGTGCGGGAAAATTGCAACTGTGCCCCTAAAAGTTTCAGAAATTGCAAAAATACCCTCGCTAGTGGGTAAACTGCACAGGGACCCCTTTGACTTTTAAAAATTGTAGATAAGTCTTTCCAGATACCATTTTGAAGGAAAAACTTTATTTTAATTACATTTTAGTCCCTGAAATTTCGTTTTAGCATATGTTTTTCATACGAACTCCGTTTTGAGCATATAATATGTCATTTTAAGCTATTTTCATGCTCTATCACTTAGCATATTTGTGGGCAGATCTGAGGTTGTTTATTGATATTAATTATTTGAGGATCTCTGTCGACTTTTGCAGGCTACTTTTGACATGTTTATGCTTGAGGAATTAACGATATCTTTTGCAGGAGTTCAGTTGAGGATCTTAATTTGATTAACTCCTTGTGCTCATTGTTGATTATTCCCAAAAAAATTAATATTTACAGGGGTCAAATCGAGGATCAATTTGTTATACTTTCTATTTGTCTGATCGATGATTAATTTTGAGAGCATTTTACATGGAATTTTTGACAGGATTATTCATTGATTAATCTAATTTCATGTAACTTGGAGTTGATAAATCTTTCTGGGCGTCAATATCTTTCGATCTGTGATTATCTCTTGAGAATTAATTGATAAATTTCATTGAGGATTGAATTTTATACTTCACAGATCCTGAACATAATCGTCTATGTTTATTTTCTTTGCATCGCATCTCCATCATTGCATTGTATATTCTCTTAATGCATAAATTAATTAACATTAATTAATTATTTAATTTGATTTAAGACCACGCAACTAGGAATCAATGTTCCCTGTGTTCGACCTTGGTATACTTGCCAAGTAAAGATATTCCACATCATTCAAAGATTGTGGTTTTTATTGAACCAAATTTGCCTCCTATACTACGATAATTATCTATTCTTAAAGAGGCAAATTTGACGTTCATCTACGGAGCAGGAATTTGGTCGGGAAGTTGGACATTACGACTTTTTGTCTTTGAGATCTAGGAGCATTTATTTGAGGTGTAATTTATTTTATATTTTTGTATTTTTATATACATTTTTATGAACAAGTCAGAGAAAGAATTAGCCAAAATGAGTTGAAATGAAATTTTAAAGAAATACATGAAGTTTTGGGCTATTTATAGGTGAAAAACTCCTTTATTTTGCGGCTTTTTTATTAGTAATTTATTCTGTACAATCTAATATACAATAATTAGTGTGTTTTATTTACAAGAGTCATTTATTAATTTATTGATTTTCTGGGCATTTATTTGAGAATTTACTCAAGGATTTTACTAAGATCAAGATATTGAGACGATGAATCGTGGATTCATCACCCCCCTATACTTAAACTTTGCTACTCCTCGAGCAAATAAAGAATGAATAAGTTGAATTAACCCCTGACTGTGCATGTGAATACAAGACTTGATCTGTTCAAGAACTCTCAATTTTAGAGATCCTAAAATTCTAAGCTGAACCAAACTCTAGTCAAAAGGTATCCAATTTTCCTAATCATCAGACTCTCTCTGTAGGGATATGACTTAAGTGTGAACTGCAGTTACAAGAGTAGAGTAACAACGTCACCAAGGTTCCAGTCCAAGAGACTCTCCTAATAACCCAATCTCAACACTAGGAAATAAACCAATTCTTGCATCCAATCCACCAGCTCTTTAGTTGTCAGACTTGAAAGTGCAGATGATGGCCAGATGATGGAGGGTACAGGATTGTGTCATTTCTTCTCTCCCTCTCATTGGAACAAGGATCCTCTCAAGTGCCTTATTACTCAACGCATATTTTTGGTATTGATCATTCCGTCCGTCAAGAGAAGTTGGAGTCGTCTGCACTTGTTTTCTTGGGAGTACACCGGGGTGTGTCTTTTTTTATTACCTATCATACCTTCTACACCTAGACTTGTAGCATTTATGATGCAGAGCCCTTTTTTGGTGCAAGCCCGACTCCTGGTCCTAAAATGGACACTTTGAAATGGTTGGGAGCGCTCGCCTTTGGTGGAAGCTCTTTTGATAATTGACTTTGTGGAATGAGAGCTTTTCTTTAACACTTCATTACTTTTTAATATTTTTAGCTAGCTCCGTTGCTTTTACCAAGAGTTGGCGCACACTGATCAATATTTTTTTATTTTTATCACACCCTGGCACATAGGTAAATATCAAGAGATAGTACAAGAACCATGTTCTCATACTGGCTAAAGGTGTTGACACTCAGGTTTCATGAAGCCTTCATTGATTTTATCCCATCCTCGAGCATCATTAAATCAGGTCCAAACTCAAATCTCTCATCCCAGTCCTCAAGTGAAATTTCAACTTATCTCATCATAATTATGTGAGGTGCTGATTATATTCTTAAGGTAGAGACTAAGCATGCAATATAGTACAATCTAATATATGTGAATTTGGAGTTCATACGGAGCGGGAATTTGGTCGGGAAGTTGGACTTTACGGCTTTTTGTCTTTGAGATCTAGGAGCATTTATTTGAGGTGAAATTTATTTTATATTTTTGTATTTTTATATACATTTTTATGAACACGCCAGAAAAAGAATTAGCTAAAAAGGAGTTTAAATGAAATTAAAAAAAATACATGAAGTTTTGGGCTATTTACAGGTGAAAAACTCCTTTATTTTGCAGCTTTTTTATTGTTATTTTACTTTGTACAATCTAATATACAATAATTAGTGTGTTTTATTTAAACGAGTCATTTTGTTAATCTATTGATTTTATGGGCATTTATTTGAGAATTTACTCAGGGATTTTGCTAAGATCAAGATATTGAGATGATGAATCGTGGATTCATCAGGATCACCTCCAAAAATCTATTAGAATAGAAGGGCTCCAAAATTACAAACCTTTAAACCATCGACCTGGTGTTTTCTTAGAAAATAGATCAACCCACGACTACATCCTTGCAACTTCTGAGGTTTTAGGATATTGGAGTCAAAATGGCCCGAAGGCTTTAATTCTCAAAATTAATTTTTTAAAAAATCATTTGATACTTTAAAATAGGATTTTATAGCTCTTGAGATGACGTGTTGCCAAAATATCAATAGAATGTGTGATCTCTATCCTTAAAACAACAATATTTCCCTTAAAAATGGATGCTCAACATGCTTTTTTCAAGCTCAAGAGAGGTGTTCGCCAAGAGGATCCAATCTCTATTCTTCTTTCCATAAAATGATTAGATGATATGCTAGAAAATAGCTAACCAAGGAAAAATTAGTGCATTCACCATCTAATCTCCTGAAATGGACATTGCAAAGATCCAATTTGTAAATGATATACTCAATTTTTATGCTTTATGGAAAAGGCCATCAAAAACTTGGCCAATGTCCTCAGAATTTTCTCGGTCATATGTGGCTTTAAAATAAAAAAGGAGAAATCCTCTATGCATTACTTAACTCCTCTCTTGATCTGAAAAATCTCCGCTTCTTACTCACCTAGACGGGGAACTTTGATGACTTCCCTATCAATTACCTTAGTCTTCCCCTAACCCCAAGACAACTTAGAATAAACACCTGGCAATATTTGATAAATAAATGTTCCACTAAGTTGAGTGGTTGGAAAGCTCGTATGCTCGCCCTTCCGGCAGAGTTTCCATACTAAATACTAGTTTAATTCAACTCACGTATCATCTCTTACCAACCATTAAACTCCCCAAGTATGTCATAAAAATGATAAGACAAGAAGAAATGTTCTTTGGAATGTAAACACAAGTTTAAAGCAAAAAAAACTTGTAGCATGGAGAAAGATTTGCCAACCAACGGAAAACGAAGGATAGAGAATTTCAGACCTGGCAAAGTTTAACAACTCCATGCTATCTAAAAACACGAAAGTTATCCTGAACGGGGAAAAACTCCTTTTCAAGAAATCTTATCAAAGCTTCATGTTTTTTAGGAATACCCATCCCCAAATAAATCATACAAATGAAAGGATTCACATGTTTGACGCATACTTATAGAAGGCTCGAAGAATTTTATAAAAGTATCTCACAAGATTCTAAAATCAATCACAAATTCATCTTTTTGGCTAGACGGGATAAATCGAAAACTCTACCTTAAAGACAAATTCCCCAACCTTTGACCTTATATTCGAAAAGAAAATATCCTTGGAAGCATGCTCTGAATAAACTTCGAGCACAATATATACAATCTCCTCTAATGTGGAAGAAAAATATCAATCTTTAGCAAAAATCTTTGAAAATCAACTTTTCACCTATGGGTATCATATTTTTGTTGGTAAGTATTGCATAAAAAATACGAAGCTTGATATCAAATTTACAAAAGAGGATTATAGCCGGCAAACGTGCGCCATCTTTGTAAATTGAGGAAGAAAGTTGGGACCATTTACTATGTAAATGCATTTTTCCCTTGTATATTTTTAGCATGCTTAGTGTCTAATTGATACTTATCCGTTTCAAAAAATATTTACTATCCACAATCAAGATACAAAGAACCATCCTTTTTTATCGACAAAATAAAGGTTGCAACCATTTGGTGATTTCTCTCGAAAGAGCTTTGCAGGAGAGCTTTCGAGGCAATTGAAACCTACCATCGATCTTTACTTTCGGAAAGGATCAACATGCCTTCATCCCATTTGGTTTTGACACATTTGGCTTCTTAGCACCAGAAGCTATTGAGCTTTTAACGAGGATCCAAAAAGTGATGAACAGCAATGTGATGGACCATAGATCTATGGATATAGTGTTTAAAAGAATTGGCTTTGCAATTCAAAAAGGTCTAGCGGCGCAACTTGTTGCTCGCTTGCCTTCGGTTTCAATGTAAACTCCACTAATTACTAGAAATGAAATTTTTTCGGAATTAAACTATTTTCTTTGGTTCCATGTTAGTAAAAACTATTTTTTACTAATCCTTGGGTCTACTTATTTTAGGAATGGAAACCACTCGTAGCTTCGAGTCTTCGGTCAAAACTTCCAGAAAATATTAAGGATGTGGTGATCTCCTCGCGGCAAAGAAGCCAAAATATTGTGAAAATGAGCATAGTGATGATCCTAAAATACGGGTCGCTGGAATGTTTTTTAAGATTCGATTTTGTATATTTAAAAAGAAAAAGAAATAGGGAATGGTTGAAAATCTCTTACATGCACGCGATAATCATGAATCCAAATAGAGAAGCACCTTCCCCTTCGATGATGCTCATCTTCCTCTTGTCGTTGCAAAGCTTTGAAAGCTTCTAGCAGATGAGGCGGCATCGTTCATCTCTATGTTCTCTGGAAAAGAAGATGGAGAGAGACGAGCGGTGACTTGGGGAGAGAGGAAATGAGTGGGGGTTTTAATAAGGGAAATATATATGATTCCCAATGATGGAACCCATCTAACTCCTCTCGATTTTGGGTTAACAAACTCTTAATCCTGCAATACTCTTTTATCCCTAATTAATTTCACATTTTTGCTAAATAAATCCTTAACTTTTATGATCAAACTAGGAATCATGTGTCCATGGACTCGTTAAAAAGCTTGGGATGAGATTATTCTTTTAAGTATTGAATATATTTTAAGACTCCTACAGGAAGATGTTACAAGCCACATTCGTCAATACTGTCACGACCCGCACCGCTAGCTGGGACGAGCGTGACATTTAATCTGTCTAATCAATTTAACCATCATGAGCATGTCTATAAAAATTCGACAGCAATTCCTCTATTTTATGGACTCCCAAACACTACCCTATACCTGAAACCATCCATATAAGACTTTTCATAAAATTTCCATATAATGCACTATCAGAACCACTCAAGTGGAAATCCGCGGTCATAATAACAACCACATTTCCATTGTTCCTTATCTACAAGCTCCATCTACAGTCATAAGTGCAGATACAACTCTTTTCACTTCACAAAAACATCAAGCTTTCTTACGTGCTAACTATTTACCTGAGGTACAAATTTTGCCGTGCTATCACAAAAATGGAGTGAAGAAACCAACTATAAGAAAAAACTTAATTCCTTCCCTCACGTCCTCTACGGCTCCTCGGATGTATCTGTAAATAATATTTAATAATAGAGAGTTGAGTCTAAACTCAAAATGACTTAGACCCAGCGAGTGGATCTCAAGCATTTTTGAAAAAAAAAGAGTGTCACTGCTTTTAAAAAAAATGCTTTGCTTGCCATGTAAAACAAAATGCATTGGTTCAATACGACATTGCATAAAAGAATATGAATTAAAGCTTTGCAGACTAAAAATATTGTAAACAGAGGGAAATGCCAAACAAACCAACTTAAATTTATTTACCAACTATCTATTGAAAATATTGCAACAAATGAATTCTTTCTCCAATTTCTAGTTGTTATAATAACACCACTGTGGCTAACATTCTAAGTCCATGAACAATAAAACAAACTGAGTCATACGTGTAGACAACCCCAAAGGCCAAAGAACACCATGAATACGGTCCAAAGCCTATGTGTATACAGAATGCGGACCCAAAGTTCTTTGAACCATATCTGATGGTTTTGTCATATCTGATGACGTGTTTCAGAGTCATATTTGATGACATCACCATATCTGATGGCTAGTTCATGACCATGTATGAGAGCTATTGTGGTGGTCATTGTTTCTAACATATTTCTGATCCATAGAAATATAACTGTAAGTTGAGAAATTTGTGATATCTGAATCATATCATCGTACTGAACCTCTGTATTTATCTGAAAACTTCTGTAGTATTAATACAATATAATTGAATACTGAAACATCAAACTAAGCTTTTCTACCATACATTAAGCTTGCATACAATACCGGCTTTACTAAGTTGCCATCATCTTGGACAAAAATAAACTTATATGATTATCAAACTAGACTATACATGTAAGATAGAATTAATAACAAGGCATCCAAAACTGTAATATTACAAGGTATCTGTGAAAATAGAGTTATATCTTAAAATAGGCTTGAGACTCCTCACCTAGATTGTCAAGCATAACTTCATTCCTTCTAACATCATGCTTATTGGTTAGCTCGTGACATCCTAAATTGTATATGAAAAGAGGGTTAAATCTGTATTCTCGAAGAAATCAGTGCACCTAAAATTATATGGTCCATGATTATTGACTTATACGAAAAGAATGATGTACTCTAACCTATACATGCTTCACAGAACTAGCTTGTGAACATCCTCACACAGAAATCCTACTTTTATTTAGGTAAATCTAGTAGTATTATCTCATTGTTTCTCCTCATTAAAGTTAATATGGGAAAGTATCTCCTCTATGTTATTCTCTTTCTATATCTATAACATTACTTTCTTATATCTCCATTTAACCCATGCAGTGTGCCTATGAATATCTGGAATCATAAAATATGACCTCTAAACTAAAAGTTGTAGTGCGATGTATCACTAAAATTATTTTGGGAAGAAAAAAATATACCTTTGTAATTTTACTGTTAGGGATCACAAGGGATTTCATCTAGTCGAACTTTCCCTATTCTGGAATGTGCAGACAACGTTCAAGGTGGAATGAAGGGTCGTGAAGGGAGAAAATGATGTAATCACTATATATACATGCATCCAATGCCCCTTTCTCTCTATCTGTATTCTTTTAATTTTTTTTCATGCATCAGCTCTCCTCATGACACGTTACCGGTGAGGAGATGCTGACTAATGCCCTCAATACTTATCTAACATAATTCTCCAACATTACTCACCGACATATCTTTCCCGTAATATTCTCTCTACTTAATTCATCTCATATATCATGGTCAATGGAAAAAAAAACTTTGACAACCACGATATGCAATATCTTAAATTCAACCATACCAATTCATACAACTTGAAATTTATCTAACACATGCATTCCAACTAAACTAACACATACAAGCTGATTTGAATATGAATATATAATACACACGTACCCCATCCTCTACCATATCCATTTTCTATTAATTATGTCATCCAATATAGTATCCCTCTTAAACCAATGGATATTGTACCATATTCCTCGAATCTGTCAACATGGGTAATTTCACTTGTATTCATATCCAATATCTATATTCATATCCAATAAGTTGATAGCATCACCTTAGAATGTATTGGTTCAATATAGACAATCTAGATATCTCTCATATCAATAAATCAATCTGTTTTCTTATATGTCATATACAACTTTGGTCTCTAAGGTCATGTCGATACAAATATGTATCTCAATCATTGTGCGAGTGTATGCTAATTTTGAAATGAATATGATAATAGTATGCCCTTAGCTGATCATCGACATCCTTGAACCTTAGTATTGATATAAAATATTTTATTGTATCTGAATGTTACAGTACTTCCCAACTTAAAATAAATTTCACCCTCGAAATTTACATACCTTAGTCAATTTGAAAATAAGTTTGGGTATTGAGATCGTATTTTCTCTTCTCTTTCCCACGTGGCTTCCTCTATTGCATGGCTCCTCCAAAGGACTTTTACCAGTGATATCCTTTTCATCCGAAGTTCTTGAAC
The DNA here is from genome assembly GCA_037367405.1 of Ottelia alismoides. Classification (NCBI taxonomy): domain Eukaryota; kingdom Viridiplantae; phylum Streptophyta; class Magnoliopsida; order Alismatales; family Hydrocharitaceae; genus Ottelia; species Ottelia alismoides. Next base: position 14,988 of record JAZKJV010000206.1, on the reverse strand, counting down.
TTTATAATCTAAAATTTGTACTGGAATCTCTTTATATGAAAGGTCTTCTTTCAAATGTATTTCATGTTGTTTTATGACATGTTATGGATCTGGAATATATTTCCGAAGGGTGGAAACATGAAAAACATCATGTATCCTTGATAACTCGGGCGGCAGTCGAAGACGATACTCTACATTACCAATTCTTTCTATAACTTCATACGGACCAATGTATCGTGGGCTTAATTTTCCCTTCTTTCTGAATCTGATTATACCCTTCCAAGAAGATTCACGTAAAAATACATGATCACCTACTTAAAATTCTAGATCTCTTCTTCTCTTATCCGCAACATTTTTCTGCCTATCTTGTGCAGCTTTCAAGTTTCTCTTGATTTCCTTAACTTTCTCCACTGTATTTTGTATTAATTCAGGTTGGACCAACTTACGCTCTCCTACTTCGTTCCAACAAATAGGAGTTCTGCATGCTCGACCATACAGGACTTCATATGGTGCCATCCCAATACTCGCTTGATAGCTATTATTGTAAGCAAACTCCATAAGTGATATATATTCATTCCAACTGTCTTTAAAACTCAATGCACAAGCTCTAAGCATATCCTCTAAAGTTTGAATAGTCCGCTCAGATTGTCCATCAGTTTGCAGATGAAAAGCAGTATTGAATGCTAATTTTGTGCCCATCGCTTTATGTAAGCTAGACCAAAATCTAGATGTGAAATGAGGATCTCTATCAGATACAATCGACAAAGACGTTCCATGTAGCCTTACTATTTCATCCACAAAAATCTTACCCAAGCGATCTAATGTATATGTCATATTGACCGCTAAGAAATGAGAGGATTTGGGCAATCTATCGACAACTACCCAGATCGCATCATGACCTCGTATGGTCCTAGGTAATCCAATAACAAAATCCATGATAATATGTTCCCACTTCCATTCTGGTATTGGGAGATGTTACAATGCAACAGCTGGTCGCATGTGCTCTGGTTTAGTTTGTTGACAGATCAAGCATCTTGATACATATTCTGTAATTTGTCTTTTCATTCCCAACCACCAATAGCACTTTTTCAATGTTATGTACATTTTTGTGCTTCCTGGGTGCATTGCATACATAGAGTTATGTGCTTCCTCAAGAATTTCTGTTCTAAGCTCCGCAAGTTGTGGGACACAAAGTCTTTGATTGAAAAATAATACTCCATGCTCATTTATCGTGAATTAGGTAATTCTCCCTTCTCCATTTTCCCTCGTATCCTTTTAATTTCATCGGATTCTTGAGCATCTCGTATTTTATCATATAATATAGACCTTACTTGTAGGGTAACCAACAAAACCCCAGAATCATGTACTGTCAGGTTTGCACGTAGTCCTCGTAACTGTGCCAATAATGGTTGTTGGCCAGTCTTTATATATGACAACCCACTAGTAGACTTGCGACTAAGAACATCTGCTACTACACTTGCTTTCCCGAGATGATACTCAATGGTACAGTCATAATCTTTTATCAATTCCAACTACCTTCTCTGTCTAAGATTCAATTCTTTTTGGAAAAATATATATTTCAAGCTCTTATGGTCAGTAAAAATTTGGCATGCCTCACCATATAAGTAGTGCCTCCAAATCTTCAAAGCAAATACTACTGCAGCTAATTCCAAATCATGTATGTGATAATTTAGCTCACGTGGTTTAAATTGTCTGGAAGCATAAGCAATCACCTTCCCGTTCTGCATTAAAACACATTCAAAACCTCGATGTGATGCATCACTATAAATTACAAATCCATCATTTCCATAAGGAAGGCTAAGAATGGGGGCTGAAGTCAGACGATTTTTAAGTTCTCGACAACTCTCTTCACAATCATCATCCCAGATAAACTTCACTTCCTTCCTGGTCAATCTTGTTAATGGTGCTGCATTTCGTGAAAAATTTTCAACAAATCGTCTATAATATCCTGCTAAGTCAAGAAAACTTCTAATCTCAGATACGCTTGCGGGTTGTCTCCAGTTCAGAATTGCCTCTATTTTACTTGGATCAACAGATATATCTTCTTCTGAGATAACATGCCCTAGAAATGTAACTTTATTCAACCAAAACTCACATTTATCAAATTTTGCGAATAATTGATGGTCCTTCAGGGTCTGTAAAACAATCATCAAATGATCTTTATGCTCTTCCTTTGACTTCGAGTATAGTAAAATGTCATCAATAAATACGATAATAAATTTATCCAAGAAAGGACGGAATACTCGATTCATCAAATCCATAAAGGCAGTAGGGGCATTTGTCAATCCAAAAAGCATCGCCAAAAATTCATAATGTCCATAACGAGTGCAGAAAGCTATTTTAGTGTTATCTTCAACTTTAATCTTCAACTGATGGTAGCCCGATCTCAAGTCTATCTTAGAGAATACAGAAGCCCCTTGCAATTGATCAAACAAATCATCTATTCGAGGAAGAGGATAATTATTACGTATCGTCGCCCGTTTTAGTCTTCGATAATCAATACAAAGTCTCAAAGAACCATCTTTCTTTTTAAGAAAAAGAACAGGAGCCCCCCATGGAGAGATACTAGACTGGATAAATCCCTTATCCGTTATTGCAATTGGATCTTCAGTTCTCTGAGTTCAGCCGGAGCCATTCGATAAGGGGTCAATGCAATAGGGGTGGTACCGGGTATTAAGTAAATATTGAATTCAATTTTTCTATCTAGCGGAAGTCCCGATAGTTCTTCAGAAAATACTTCAGGAAATTCCTCACTATAGGAATATTTTCTAAATATATGGACTCTACTTTTGTATTGTATACAAGGGCAACAAAAAATGAATATCCCTTCCTAATTAATTTATGTGTCACCATGCTAGAAATGACATGGGTAGGATATACACTTCTTTGTCCATAGAATACAAACTCTGTCTCGCCTGACATTCGAAAAATAACTTTCTTTTGAAAGCAATCTAATAAAGCATGTTATGATGTCAAACATTCCATCCCTATAATGGCATCAAATTCTTTAGTTTCTATGGGGATAAGGTTCACAATAACCCGACCTCCTCCTGTCTCTACAAACAGTCTTTAATGACATTCCAAACAATCTCATACTATCCTTTAGGTAAGGAGATTGATAATGCATGATCAAGTATACCCATTTCTTTATCCGCAAATAAAGAAAATCTTCGAGAAATAAATGAATGGTTGGCACCAGAATCAATAAGAGTATGGGTATTCTGCCAAAAATAACAGTGGTACCTGACACCACATCCTCGACAGAGATGGCTTCTTGAAGTGTCATTGAAAAGGCTTTCCCCATATTTTGTACTATTTTATTTCCTTTCCTTGGAATATCATTTCTCTTTTCTTCTTTCTTTGGATGGGGTTCTTGAGTTAGGGCACTAGCATGGATATTTTGCTTAGTCGGTCTTCTTGCATTCCCCAGTTTGATATAAGATTTGGGCAGTTTCGACGTACATGGCCTATCTGGCCACAATGATAGCAACCTGACGATCCACTACGACATTCTCCCGGGTGACGCTTCCCACAAATGGTACATTGCGGATAAGAAAATCCTTCATTTCTAGAATTCTCCAGAGCAAATCCACCCATTTGGTTTCCCCTATATATTTGAGCAGATAAACTGTATTGCATTGGATTTCCAAAATTTTTTCTAACTTTGTTCTACGACCCTCTCCATAGTGGTCTATACCCAAATCTTTTCCTATTGTGATCATTAAACCTTTGCCTTTCCCGCACCACACGCTCAGCTCTACGGGCAGCTTCCACTAATTTACCATACTCAATATATCCATTGGCCGAGACCATTGACTTAATATCTATATGGAGCCCATCTTCAAAACGTCGACATTTATCTTCTTCAGTCTTCACTAAAAAGGCTGCGAACTTTAATAATTCTGTAAAGCACTTCTCATATTCATCAACCGAAAAGCTTCCTTGAGTAAGGAATAAGAACTCCTTACATCGATCCTCTTGATATACCCGAGGGTAATATTTCTCATTAAATTCCTTTTCAAAAATATGCCAGGTAATCTCGGATGGATCTGTGTATTTCATCTTCACCGACTTCCACCAATCATCACCATTTTCTTTTAACAGAAATATTGCATATCTCAATTTTTTCGCTTCAGTACACTCCATCAAAGAAAATATCTTCTCTATATGTTCGAACCAATCCCTATCCACCTTCGGATCCGTCACACCTACAAAATCTTTTACACCTAGCTTCTGAACATGCTCAAATGGCAGTGGATGTTCGAATTCATGCGGTCTTACTGATCGAGCAGCCATGCTTCCCAAAGCCTGAGCTATTAATGCCAAAGTTTCCTGCATATTGTTATTATTACTCCCATCATGTCCATCACTTGCTCCTTGTAAGGTTTGAAAAGGTTGCTCGGCTGCCATTATACAACAACAAAGCCTTTTCCCACAATTAAGCAGGGTCGGCTACATGGATTCTTCGCCTCCATTCAGATCTATCTTGGGTCAATCTCGGACTTATATCCAAAAAACTAAGATCCCTTCGTATAGTCTCTTTTCAACACTTCTTGGGTCGTCCTCGTCCTCTCTTAGCCGGCTCAACATCCCAACACTCGCATCTCCTAACCGATGCATCAGTTGACCTTCTTTGCAAATGACCAAACCATCTTAAGCGATTTTCTCCCATCTTATCCTCGATCGGAGCTACACCAACTTTCTTTCTGATTACATCATTCCGAATCCGATCTTTACGTGTATTTCCACACATCCATGTTAGCATTTTCATTTCTACTACAAAATGTGAACCCAAAGTTCTCTGAACCATATCTGATGGTTTTAACATATTCGATGACGTGTTTCATAGTCACATCTGATGACATCACCATATCTGATGGCTAGTTCATGACTATGTCTGAGAGCACTGTGGTGATCATTGTTTCTTTCATATTTTTGATCCATAGAACTATAATTGTAAGTTTAGAAATTTGTGATATACGAATCATATCATCGTACTGAACTTCTGTATTTATCTAAAAACTTTTGTAGTATTAATACAATATAATTGAATACTGAAATACAAAACTAAGCTTTTCTACCATACATTAAGATTGCATACAATACCGGCTTTACTAAGTTGCCATCATCTTGGACAAAAATAAACTTATCTGATTATCAAACTAGACTATACATGTAAGATAGTATTAAATAACAAGGCATCCAAAACTGTAATATTGCAAGGTATCTGTGAAAATAGAGTTATATCTTAAAATAGGCTTGAGACCACTCACCTAGATTGTCAAGCATAACTTCATTCCTTCTAACAACGTGCTTATTGGTTAGCTCGTGACATCCTAAATTTCATATGAAAAGGGGGCTAAATATGTATTCTCGAAGAAATCAGTGTACCTAAAATTATATGGTCCATGATTATTGATTTATACGAAAATAATGATGTTACTCTAACCTATACATGCTTCACAGAACTAGCTTGTGAACATCCTCACACAGAAATCCTACTTTTATTTAAGTAAATCTAGTAGTATTATCTCATTGTTTCTCCTCACTAAAGTTAATATGGGAAAGTATCTCCTCTACGTTATTCTCTTTCTATATCTATAACATTACTTTCTTATATCTCCATTTAACCCATGCAGTGTGCCTATGAATATCTAGAATCATAAAACAGGACCTCTAAACTAAAAGTTCTAGTGCGATGTATCACCAAAATTATTTTGGGAAGAAAAAAATATACCTTTGGAATTTTACTGCTAGGGATCACAAGGGATTTCATCCAGCCGAACTTTCCTTATTTAGGAATGTGCAGACAACGTTCAAGGTGGAATGAAGGGTCGTGAAGGGAGAAAATGCCATAATCACTATATATACATGCATCCAACACCCCTTTCTCTCTACCTATATTCTTTTAATTTTTTCCTTCATTAGCTCTCCCCAGGACACGTTACTGGTGAGGAGATGCTGACTAATGCCCTTAATACTTATTTAACATAATTCTCCAACATTACTCACCAACATATCTTTCCCGTAATATTCTAATCTTAATTCATCTCATATATCGTGGTCAATGGAAAAAAACTTTGAAAACCATAATATGCAATATCTTAAATTCAACCATACCAATTCATACAACTTGAAATTTATCTAACACATGCATCCCAACTAAACAAACACATACAAGCTGATTTGAATGTGAATATATATACACACGTACCTCATCCTCTACCATATCCATTTTGTATTAATTATGTCATCCAATATGGTATCCCTCTTAAACCAATGGATATTGTACCATATTCCTTGAATCTGTCAGCATGAGTAATTTCACTTGTATTCATATCCAGTATCTATATTCATATCCAATAAGTTGATAGCATCACCTTTAGAATGTATTGGTTCAAATCGACAATCTAGATATCTCCCTGAAGGTTCTCCTCGAGGTATGCCTTCCTCCTGTGGCTGCGAGAGAGAATGGAAGATGGAGAGATAGGGATGGGAGAGGGCTCCCTATGGCGAGGTTGTTCACAGATGATGTGCTCCTCCCGTTGGAGGTAGATCTATATAGGAACATGTTCGTCCGTTCGCCAAGTTCGCCCCCTCACCCACGCCCAACGGTTACGGTCTTCCCCAAGACCTGGACATGCCGCAACCGCCAGAGGCGGTTGTTTGACCATGCTGGTCACGGACGCGAGCCTTCTACATATCTCACTTGACCGAAGTGGTCAAAACATATATACTCCCACTGTTCGTGTAGTATATACGTGGAGATTTATCATGTGAAGATCATTATCTATGAAACCTCTTCCTTGACTCAAACATTTCTGAGTCCCATTAAACCAACATGTTTAATGTATGTTCCCGCAGCTATTCTCTTGGTTAGGGAATCAGCCAACATGTCGCTGGTAGGTATGTAGGTTACCGTGATTTCTTGCTTCGCCACTATATCTTGTATATAGTGATATTGGATCTCAATGTGTTTTCCTTTGGAACTATTAGCCCCACTATTAATCAAGCTTATTGCAACTTGATTATCACAATACATTTCAGTTGGCCCTTTGACCAATTCGAGGCTTAGATTCTCTAGAAAACGTCTGATCCACACAGCATGAGTGGTGACCATGCTACAAGCAATGTACTCAGCCTCCTGTGTATGTCGAGATACACATCCTTGTTTCTTGCTACCCCAAGAAACGGATGCACCACCAAACATGAACAGATAACCTGATGTGGATTTTCTATCATCCACATCCCCTCTGAAATCGGCATCGGAGTATCCTACCACTTCAAGCGATTCTTCTTGATAGACAAGTTTCAGATGTATTGTTCCTTTCAGATATCAAAAAATCCTCTTTACAGCTTCCTATTGTGCTGGACCAGGATTGCTTTGATATCTACTGACTAAGCTTATTGGATAAGCTAAATCAGGTCGAGTACACATCATTGCATACATTAGACTTCCTACCGCTTGTGCATATGGTACATCTAAAGGTTTCTGCCCCTTTTCGGGACAATGACTCTTACTGAGTCTCTTTCTCATCACAAGTTGTGTTGGAGCTGGAGTGTTGTTCTGCATTCCAAATCTCCTTAATACAATATGCAAATATCTTTCTTGATTAAGGCTCAATGTCCTTAAGTCCCTGTCTTTTGTTATTTGAATTCCAAGAACATAGGATGCTTCGCCCATGTCCTTCATCTCAAATTCATTGCTCAATTTCTGCTTGATTTCATGGAGCATTTGTATGTCATTACCTGCAAGCAAAATGCCATCTACATACAATGACGTGAATGTAAACCTGCTCCTACTCTTCATGACATACACACAGTTATCCAATTTATTTGAAACAAATCCTGAATAACTTTCTCATGAAATTTGAGATACCATTGCCGTGAAGACTGCTTTAAGCCATATAATGACTTTCTTAACTTGTAAACCTTTTTCTCCTGACCTTCAACCTGAGATCCATCATGTTGTCGCATATAAATCTCCTCCCTTAATTCTTATTAAGGAAGGTCGTCTTCACATCTATTTGGAATAATTCCAAATCCATATATGCGACTATGGCTAAGATCATCCGAATAGATGTAAACTTAGCCACTGAAGAGTAGGTTTCCTGGAAATCTATTCCAGCCTGCTGAGTATAATCCTTGGCAACTAATCTGGCTTTGTATTTGTCAACAATACCATCAAATCGATACTTTTTCTTGAATACCCACTTACATCCTATGGATTGCCTACCTTCTGGCAAATCACATAATTCCCAAACACCATTTCGCTCGATTGAGACCAACTCATCTATCATGGCGGTCGATCATGATTCCGACTCAGGCGAAGCCATAGCTTCATCAAAGGATATGGGATCTGTACAATCCGGGACATCCTCATCCACGGTGTAGCACGACGCCTCGCATCTATAGAAATGGTAATCTTCCATCCATGCGGGTCGTGTTCTGGATCTCTTGTTGTCGATTATACTCATGGGTTGTGTGGGTTCACCCACTTCCTCTGAAGGATCATCATATTCCATAGGTTCATTTTCTACATTTGGATGATCGATATCATCCTCAAGTTCTTGTCTAGTGCTCAAGTCGTCTTCATTGTCCTGTAAGACAATCAGAGGATCTGATTCCTCTACTTCATACTCTTTTTCTTGATGAATTTCAAGGAAAGTAGCATCATGACTTTCGATCGGACCTTTAGTTTCATGGAAGAACCTATACCCTTTAGAATGTTCACTATATCCAATAAACTTGCACTTTAATGTCCTGAAGTCTAGCTTGTCTCTAAGCTGACTCGGTACCAGAATATGTGCTACACATCCCTATTTCCGGACATTGCCCAACTCGGGCTTTCTGCCATTCCATATTTCATATGGCGTTGATTCTACGGACTTGATGGGAATCCTGTTCTGTATATAGTTCACAGTCAACACTTCTTCTCCCCAGAATTTCTTGGAGAGTCCTGAGTGTGAAAGCATACACCTTACTGCATTCATCAAAGTTCGGTTCTTTCTTTCTGCTACACCATTCTGTTATGGTGTATAGGACATTGTAGTCTGCCTACGAATGCCTGCCTGAATACAGTAATCCTCAAACTCCTTTGAGCTATATTCCCCACCTCTATCTGTCCTAAGAGTCTTGATTGGTTTTCCCAATCTTGTCTCCACTCCCGTCTTATATCTCTTAAATGTTTCAAGTGCTTCCGACTTTCTTCCTAAGAGATAGACATAGGAGAACTTTGAGTAGTCATCAATGAATGTTATAAAGTATTCCTTATTTCTATATATGCTTATGCTCAATGGTCCACATATGTCCGAATGAATCAAACCTAGTAACTCTGTTGACCGAGTTCCGGTTGAGAATGGTCTTCTCATCATTTTATCAGTCAAACAGTGTTCGTAGGGCAATGTCCTTGCACCCGTGATCTTAGGCAACAAATTTGCCTTAATCATTTGATCCATCTTGGAATTTCCTGGATGACCCAGTCGCATGTACCACAAGTCATAATCAGACAAACAACACAAGGGATACTCAGAAGAGACATTCATTGATTCACTAGAATTTATTACAGGAAGATAAAATAGGTCATGCTCGGGCACAAACTTTTCCATCGCATAAACCTTCTTATTCTTGCCAATAGAAATACGCTTATTATAAAACCTAACTTCAAAGTCTTTCTTAAGCAGCACTGGGACATATATCAGGTTCCGACGTATCCCTGGGGCATATAGTACATCATTCAGTACCATAATGCTAGCTCCCAGGTCAAGTCTGTATATCCCAACACCTTCTATGTCCAAGTAGGTGTTGTTCCCCATTAAGATCCTCTGTTCGCCTTTACTCAGCTCCTTGAAGTCCACCAGGCCTTCCTTCATCTTGGCGATGTGTCTGGTTGCTCCAGAGTCGATCCACCATCTATCACTGTCTGTGATGACGGAGTTGCATTCCACGACAACCACGAATTCCATCTTCTTCTTGCCTTTATTTTCAGGCAATTTAGAATTTCCTGGCTTCTTCTTGTTGGGGCAATTGACCTTGAAATGGCCATATTTGCGGCAACCACAGCAAGAGCCGCGTGGATATTTCCCACTGTTCCCCTTGAAATTCGCCTTGGAGGGACCCAGCCTTTTCTTTGCGTGCACGACATTTGCTTCTTCTTCTTCTTTCTCGACCTCAAAGATCTCAGTTTTCGATCTTTGTTTAGAGAGGTCCTGCTCAATTGCCAACTGTGCAGGTAGGTCCGTCACAGGACTTAATGTTGCCATTCAACCGTAAAGCTGTGGCAACCATGTCAAATGACGGAGGGAGACTTCCCATTATGGCTGCGATCTGCATCCTCTCCGGAATTGCGCAATCAGCAGCCGCAAGATCCTTGGCCATCACGATCATCTTGTTCACGTGCTCGAGGACGCTTTCAGATTCCTTCATTCTACACGAGTTGTACTTGTGTAGAAGAAGCTGGACGCTCACTTCATATTTGGAGTGATATTTCTCCTTAACTGCGGTCCAGAGCTCGTAAGCTGATTCGCAGGTCTCAAAGACCCGAATCAGATTCAAATCCATATGGGTCAGCATAAAGCTCCTACCCCTATTATCTGTTTTCTCCTACTATTTGTGGGATCTAATTTCCTCCATAGTAGGATTCTCAGATAAGGTTGGGCTGGGTTTATCTATGATGGAGCGTATGCTATCGTGTAATAGGCCATAGTAGATCTTCCTACTCCACAACTCATAATTAGTACCGTTAAGGTACTCTATTTTCCCCACCTTAGTGACAATAGTCTTGCTTGTCTTTTTTTAGATCTCTAGTTGGATTAAAAATAAGCTTGGTATGAGATTGTGATATCTAACAAGAATAAGTAAAGTTTTTGTTGATCTAATGAAATAGATATAAGGTTGGAAATTTAAAACTTTAATTAAGATGTAGTAAAAAAATGAAGCCTATTTTACTTAAGTTAAGCAACGAGATTTAAAAAAATACAAAAAAAATACTTTAGTTCGACCAACAAAGTGCCTAAAAGGTAATGGAGATATAAGATTATCTGACGAAAAAGGTATAATTTTAAAAAAAACTAACTTAATCCTTAAATATACAAGTTAAAAAAAACTTTAACAAATATTGCAATTACTACTTGTTTAAAAAAGTATTAATTAATAATTTAATTAAACAAACTTGTAATGTTAATAGATCAAACAAAACAACAAAAATACAACAATTAAAAAAACGAAAAAAGAATAAATTCCCTTTAAAAAACACGATAGTTTAATTACAACTTCTCTTGCCCCCTTTTATTTTAAGCAAACAAAACAAGACTTGAAAAAAAAATATAAACATGTAATTTCAATCTCCTTTTTTTAAATCAAGTTCTCCACAAAAAAAACTTCCACTTAAAAATTTCATCGATAAATGATCAAGTAAACAAAAATTGAATAATAATTCTCAAAGATTCCTAAAAAAACTTGATGTAATGCATTCAATCACAGGTTAATATGTTTTTTGTGTAATCATGGCCATAAAAAACTTGATGTAATCACGACCACACAAAAAAAAGGTTAAAAGCATATTTAAAAAGCAATAAAAAACTTTAAGGGAAAAAATAAATGACGTTGTGGTTCTGGAGCAAAAAAAACTTTATGGGGACGTTAAAAAAACTTTATATGGGGACGTGATTAAAAAACTTTCTATGAGCACAGAATACGACAAAAAAATAAAGAAAACTGACCTGCTGCCCTAATCGTATTAGCGTTTTTGTGCGACGAGTCAGTGAGCGGCGGCAGCAGCCAAAGGAGATGGGGCGGATCGCAGCGACGCCGAGGCACGAGGGTGAACTGCAACAGCGACGATGACGATGAATGCTCTGATATCAGTGAAGGTTCTCCTCGAGGAATGCCTTCCTCCTGTGGCTGCGAGAGAGAATGGAAGATGGAGAGATAGGTATGGGAGAGGGCTCCCTATGGTGAGGTTGTTCACAGATGTTGTGCTCCTCCCGTCGGAGGTAGATCTATATATAGGGGCGTGTTCGTTCCCTCGCCAAGTCCGCGCCCTCCCCCACGCCCGACGGTTACGGTCTTCCCCAAGACCCGGCCACGCCGCAACCGTCGGAGGCGGTTGTTTGACCACACCGATCACGGACGCGAGCCTTCTACACTCCCATATCAATAAATCAATTTGTTTTCTTATATATCATATACAACTTTGGTCTCTAAGGTCATGTCGATACAAATATGTATCTCAATCATTGTGTGAGTGTATGCTAATTTTGAAATGAATATGCTAATAGTATGCCCTTAGCTTATCATCGACATCCTTGAACCTTAGTATTGATATAAAATATTTTATTGTATCTGAATGTTACAGATACATTCAAGATCATCTCTACTCCAAACCCACGTCTGGTACCAACTACCACCCTCTCCATCCAACCTAAACAAAATCCCCACAAACCACACCCTTTATCCTCATATGTCACTTGTGAGAGAAACTCTGAGCTCCTTCAATCTCGGTGACAATGAGAGAGAGAGAGACCATGTTTGAGTTACTTTGATGACCTATCTCCAGGTGTAATCCGACGAAGCTCCTTCACCGTTGCAACATCTCCTCCTTGCTGTTGCTTGAGCTCTTGAGCCACTACCTCCTTCATCATAGTGACAACCCAAGAAAGCTCAATCAAGCTCTCCTCTTTCTTAAGCGGTCCCGAGCAATTAAATGAATTCTTTTCCTAACCACTTCTTCTCCTCTTTCCTTCTTTTCTTCCCATTTCTGCTCTTATGAAGCCAATTCCCTTCTCATTCTATTTCAATTGCTACACTTAACAACTATCTTCATCATCTTCATCTTCTCCCCTCTTCACCTTCTGATCCCTTTCCACAGCAACCTTCCCCTCCATGCCCTTCATGCACACACAGAGCATTCACCTATCTTATAGGTTTTCTGATTTATCCCTGGGTTAGTCTTTGAGCTCGAGCAATATTCCACCTGCATGTACCCAGAAGATTGTGTGACCTCTTTTGTTGGAGCACCTCTCATCAGCTATTGACAAGGACCATCAGAGCAGTTGAGCTCCATCGCATGATGACTGAAGAAAATGCCTAGATAGAGGAATGACAAATGAAGCTCAATAAGATCTAGTTGCCGTTGATTCAGATCTCCAATAACTGGTCACTGTTGTTACCAAGCGAAGACCCAACAGTTCGATCGTTACATCCATTATTGATCAAACATACATGTGGACGACCAAGAGCCATCAGATCGAGATGAAGCCACTCTCTTTCCACCATCAGATCCATCTAAAGGGGCCGTATGCGGGGAGCGGATCGTCTGCCGTAAGTTATTTACAGCAGATTCTGCTGCAATGCAGGGATGGGCGACACGTAGCGGTGTAAAATCCAACGGTCAGCAACATTTGGGAAAGGTTCTGAAACCTTCTCGAACTCCCCCCCTCTCCTCTTCCATCGATCATGGTTCTCGACATCCGGAGCATTGCGACGAGCGGCTCGGCATCGGCAATGTCTGATGAATCTGTGATTCATCACTCTAAAAGTTGAAAATAGAGTCTTGTTCCCGAGTAAATAGATGCATATTTCCCTTTATAGTGTAAACTTAGCATTCATGCATGCATTAATAACATCTGCATTTTAGCATTCATAATTGCATAAATAAGAAGCCAATTTCACTTGTAAATATTCACATGTATATTAGATTAAATACCTTATTTGTATATATTTTATACTAACTCCAAAACCAATAAAATCAACTCCATAGTGTATATATTACTAACACTAATTAAAGAAAAATGTCAAAAAAATACTAACTTATAAAATTGACCAATAAAACCCCAATCCAAGTTTGAAGATGTAAACCTTAAAATGCACATATCTCTCTCATACGACCTCCGAATTAGGTCTACTCACTTTTAAAGTAATATACATTCAGAGACCTTCGAAACAAGACCAATTTCATTCAAATCGGAGCTCGTATGCAAAACTTGGGTTTTGGGCCCCTTTTGTACATTGTACATAATGACCATTTTGCCCCTGTATTTTACCATTTTATTTTCTTAATTATTAAAAATCTAAAAAAATTAGATTAAGTTGTAAATATTCTTCTCATATTTTCTTTATTTTTATTTTGGTTTTTCTCTTAATTAAAAAATGACAAAAAATTGCAAAAGATAAAATGCGGTATTTTATACCTATAAGGTACCACCAAAAATATGCTTTTCTACAGATGATCTCGTTTGATTTTCGGACCTTCACGAAAGTTGTAGATCTCGTCGAGACGAACAATATTCGTGTTGACCACTTTTTGATCTAACCTCTTTTATTATTTCTTTTTGATTTTTCTTTGTATTTAGTTGCGGATTTTTTTTCGAAGCGACACATGGCAACTCCTGGAGTCGCCATGTGTCGTCTCCTCATTCACCACTTATACCCATCCTCTCCTTTATTGTGGGCCGTTGGATGAGAGGGTCTCCATCAACGGTCAATACCCATTCCTCCCTCCACTCTCCCTTAACTTGAGGGAGAGGCCACATCTTCGACCACTCCCACCCCCATCTTCTCCACTCCATCTCCCACTCTCTCCATGTCCTCTCCAACCTCCATCTTCTCTTCTTTATAATCCCCTCCACTCCTCCATTCACCCCCATCCGCCATTATTGAGTGAAGAGAGGACGCGCTCCGGAATCCTTAAGGTGACAGCTGAAGGACTTCACCGTCGAGCGACAACCCCTCGCTTCCAGGCGGGATCCGACGAGCTTGCTCGTTGTTGCTGTGATCCCTCCGTCGCAGCCAAGCTCTGAAGCCTTCGTCGACTTCATCGAGCAAAGACCAGGGACCTTGCAGTTCCTCTCCCAGACGACACATCCATCCGCCACCTACAGGTAATTTTCTTTCTTTCTTCTTCTTCCTCTTCCTCATACCTTTCTCTCTCTTCGATTCATCTACTTCAGATCATTAAATCGTCAAACAAATTATGTTTTCACGGATAAA
>JAZKJV010000205.1:154603-371546 GCA_037367405.1 Ottelia alismoides | reverse complement strand
TCAATGAATGGTAGCGGGAAGTGATCCTTCTTGGTGGCCTCATTCAATCGTCTGTAGTCCACACAGACCCTCCAAGAAGTAGGTACTCTGGTAGCGATCTCCTCTCCAGACTCATTGACAACTGTAGTGATACCCGTCTTCTTGGGTACCACATGTAAAGGACTTACCCATTTAGAGTCGGAGATGGGATAGATGAAATCAGCGCTCCACCACTTTGAAATTTCTTTCATGACGACCTCTCGAAGATTCGGGTTCAGCCGTCGCTGGAACTCACGCGATGGCTTAGCGTCATCCTCGAGATAGATGTGGTGGGAGCACAGCTTCGGGCTCAGCCCCTGGAGATCAGCTATACTCCAACCGATTGCCTTGCGGTTTCTTTCAAGAACCTCCATCAGACGAGATTCTTGCTCTCCAGTCAAATCTGCTGAGATGATGACTGGATACATTTCTGGCTCACCCGCAAGGAATCTATACTTCATTGACTGCGGAAGAGGTTTCAGTTCTGGACAACTGGGAGGTGGCAGATCTGGCTTCTGGTATGTCTGCGTAAAGGCGACCAAATCTGCATGGGAGAACTCTCGCTCTGCATGAATCTCTGACGAAAGGCGGGCCGATGGATCATCACTGAACTGCACTGGCTCGCACTCTGTCATGGCTGCTGGCTCAGAAGGAATCAGACAAGGCAAATAATCATCAAAGTCATCCCAGTCAATGTCTGAATCCGAGGGATCAGAAGAAGATGAGCAAGAATGGAACTCATCTGCACCACTCATCACAACACTGTCAGACTCAGAGATATCCTCATCCAGGAATGCGCTCTCCCGGCTCTCGACTGCCATGAGCTTGAGATACAGTGAATCTGTAGGCAAGGCGAGGGTCGGTGCTACGGGATCTTTCCAGTTGGATTCATCATCAGTCATCTCAAAGTCACAAACCTGGTGGATGTCTAGCTCCTCTTCTGTCACCTGCTCGGCTTCGCTGGACGGCTCTGAGCATTCTGCCTCTCTGGCTCTGATCTCTTCGATCGTCTCTATTTGTATGGTTTCGCCCTCTACGCGAAAGCATACCTTCCCACTGTCATGGTCGGTCACCGCCTTGGCTGTGGCCAAGAATGGACGTCCGAGAATGATGGGGGCATCAGTTACCGCCTCAGGGATCTCCATGTCCAACACAACGAAGTCCACGGGGAATTGCAGGCCCTGAATGGTAACGACCACGTCTTTCAATAACCCCTTCGGCCTCTTAATCGACCTGTCAGCAAACTGAAGGACGGTTCTGCTTCGAAGAAGAGGGCCACACTCGAATTGCTTGAGTAAGGCTGCCGGAAGGAGGTTAATTGAAGAGCCGCTGTCTAATAGAGTACGATCAAACTGTTGCTCTTGAATCTCGCATCTGACATAAGGAGCTCCTGCGTCTGGTCGCTTGGCTGGCAGCTTGTTCTGAATGGTGCAGCAAGTATCATGAGTGAGCATATGGATTTGGTCTCTGTGCCTCTTCCTTCTTCGGATAGTAGTTGTTTCTTTCAGATTCTTCTTGAAGAAGGGGATATGCTCAAATGCTTCTCGTAGAGTCAGCTGAATGTGAAATCTGTCAATCATCTCATTGCCGAACTCTACCTGCTGATTCTTTTGGGATTTTCTTGTTTATTCCCCTTCGCTCGGCGGAGTGCCTCAGGGAAGGGGATTGTAGGTGCCTCCTCAGATGGAGGTCTAGGAAACGGTCCCTGTGCCTGTGAAGATGGAGAATCCACACAAATATCATCATGCAACACATATGGATCCGCAATTTGAACAGAAACCTTTCCTTTATTCATATTTTTGTTTTTGTTTATCTTCCCACGGTCTCTCGATACAAAATGTGGTGAAGTCACAGAAGTTGGCTCAACAAAAGTAGATGTGGTGGCCTCAGTACCACCACTAGCACCGGTCTTCGCGGCATCAGCACCGCGCTCTGGTTCATCTCCCAAAATGGTGGCATCAGCTCCACCGTCTTCATCTGGTATCACGACGGCATCAGCACCGTCGTCCTGGTCTCCATCATTGGTGGCATCAGCACCACCGTCTTCAACATCGTCTGTAGCTGCATCAGCACCGCCCCTCTGCTCTTCTGGCGCTCCTGATCCTGCGTCTGGCTGTCGCTCAGAAGAGGCGCCGCCGGCTGGCATCCTACCGCTCCTAGTAGTAACAAAATCAGCATCATAATAGGAATAAGACATGTCACTCAAATAATCACTAGGAGAGGTGTCCTCTGTGAACTCTACCTGCTCAGATTTTCTTTTGAAATTATTAGGGTTTGGTTCGATCTGAGCGGGTATGGCGGCTTTGCCTTTGATAATATCCCGCATCTCCTGCCGGAACTCATCCATTTCTTGCCTGAAAGATGCTCGCTGTTCAGATAGCAATCGGGCAAGATCGTCAAGGGCTGGGTTCTCATAGGCTGGACCCTGAGAACCGGATGTCTGTTCCTGCTGGACATGGGGCTGCTGCTGCTGGTATTGCTGCTGATATTGGGGAGAGGCTGGGCATAAGAATGCTGAGGCGGCTGACGCTGCCTCCACTGCTGTCCCTGATAGGCGGGACGAGGACCACTGTGATACTGCTGGGGCTGGTTGTACTGGGGCTGCTGGTGTTGCTGCTGTGGCTGGCTGTTCTGCTGTCCTTGAGCAGGAGGATGCTGTTGAGATGAGGAACCACCATTACCCCAACGGAATCCGGGGTGATCCCTGCGAATCGCTGGCTGGGGGTATCGGTCATACCAAATCCCGTTGACTTCCATCAACGGCTCCTGCTCGAAGGAAGGTGGAGGAAGAACTGCCAGTGGCTGCTCCGGCTGATAAACCACCATCTGAGTCTCCTGAGATGGCGGTTGCTCTGGATGGTACTGCAACAATGGAACCGGCTCCGCCTGGATATGGTTCACCTGGCGGTATGAGGTGGGGGCCTGGTTGGGATTGTTGCTGCTGGAAGCAACCTGTGACCTGGGAGGCTGTTGTGAATGGGCTTGTGCCTCCTGGATACAGAGAATCTGAGTTTTCAGGTCACTCATTGTCTTGGTGAGAAGGTCCATCTGGGCTAGACCTTGATTCTGCTTTTTCTCAAGGATCTCCATGCGGTCCAACTTTTCACTGATTATACCCATGTCGGCTGCTGCTGATTCTGCTTGGGCTGCGGCAACTGACACTGTGTTGGGGCCGGCATCGATGCGGGCGATCCTCTGGAATGATCCTGCTCCTTGTGGGGGCTTCTGGTGTGTGTAGACACGGGCTTGGGTCATTACTGTAGAATTTTCTGCCATGCCTTCGTAGATGGCCCAGACGTCGTCTTCACCCTTTGAAAAGTATGATCCACCGCAAGAGGCGTTGACAAGCCCTGCAGCTCCGGTGTCAGCCCACAGAAGAAACTCTGAACCAAATTGGGCTTGGATATATCGTGATGTGGACACCGGTCGATGAGCTCTCTGAATCGATCCCAGGCTTCATGAAATTGTTCATTTGGGATCATGACAAAATTGCTAATCATAGCTCTAGCTGCATTGGTCCGGCCGAGAGGATAGTATTTCTTCAGAAATGCGGTCCGGAGATCTGCCCAAGTGTCGACGAATTGCCCAAGATGCTTGAGCCAATATGCGGCTCTATCAGCCAAAGAGAATGGAAAGGCAATCATCTTGATCGTGTCCTCGGTTATCAACCGATCATGGATGGTGCTGCATATCATTTCGAACTCTTGGAGATGGAGGTGCGGCTCTTCGGTCGGCAGCCCATGGAACTTGGGTAACATCTGAATTGTGTTGTGCCGAAGCTCGAAGTCTCCATGGATAGGTGGGAGTCTGATCCACCGGTGAGTGAGGGATGAAGCTGGGTTGTGCAGTTCCCTCATGATAGTCTGTGGCGGTCTCTCACCGTCTGGGTCGCCTCCTCCTGCATCGGGTCCTCCTCCTTCTCCGCCGCCACCGCCTCCCGGTCGGTTCTCTCTCATCTGAGCTATCTCCCTCATGAGATCACCCATGAATGTACCCTGGTCACGGATCTGTCTCTGCATGGTCTCCAGGGATGCTAACAAGGAGTTATTGATGGCTGCCTGATCAAATAAGAATGGAGGGTGCTCATGATCCTCTTCATGCTCGCCTCTGTCTGCCATGGCTGGATGTTCTGAAAATGCAAAAGAGGCCATTTCAGGTGCTGTGGAATGAGCTGAACTCTGTGATGCACTGAACTCTGAAATGATTGGACTGAGGGAAGGAGAATGGGAAGGGTGGTCGAGGGGGAACAGGGTGGATGTAAACTCAGGCTCGGAGAGCGGACTCTCCGAGGTATTCCTAGATGAATAAGGAGGAGTGCGGGATAGCGGTGCTGACAGGGTCGGCCTAAGAGATCTCCGTCCCATCATCTTGATTATTGGAGAAGAGTAGAGGAAGGGCAAGGGAAGAAGAAGAAGAATAAGAGTAAGATGCAACAAAATTGTGCACAATTGTGCGGTGTTTTTGATCTTGACCTAAATAAATCTAGCAATCAAACACAAAGCAGGGGTAAGTTCACCAACTCAACACATGAAGCCGTGAAGGTTCGGCTTTTATCTTTTCAATTTTAGCTTGATTCAGGAATTTATCTTTGAACGAGTCCTTAGAACGCTACGCCTATAGGAGAGAGAGTACTGCCGGAAAAGTATCCCGTACTTGTCCTCCTCCTTTGTAACCTGTAGCTTGTGCAGTTGAGGTCCTTGTAACCCTTCCTGGATCCCTACTCAGCCAAAGAATAAGAGAGGAAGCCAATAGGCGAAACCAATACTTCGGAACTCGCTCGCAACGGAATCACCCGTGAGCGTGCAAGAACCTACTCGGACGCAGCCGGTGAGACAGACACCCCCGTGAAGGCGTGGCCTATGCTCGATACTTCGGACGAGGTCGATGCTCACACAATAGTGAGTCACCAATGGTGACCAAGCCCTACTCGACTACGTACGATAGAAGCGCCAATACTTCGGTAATCCAGGCGATACACAAGGCAGCCACAAGCTGGGTTTTTGGCTCTAATCCTTACGAAGCGCTCACCTCACTTGGAAGGAGACCTTCCCATGCAACCTGAATACAAGTGAGGGTATTACTCACCCCAAGCAATGAATCCAATTACCTTTTTTATTTTTGTCAAGTTTTCTTAGCAGTCCCTTTTTTAATTTTTTTTGGTGTTATCGCTTCTTTTGAGTCAATTCAAACAAGCGCCTAACGATTTTGTATTTTCTTTATCCTACTTTGTTCCAAAAACAGAGGGAGAAAAGAGTCGGAAAAGCCGTGCAAGTCGACACAAAGATGGAGATCTCACCTTTGTGCCTAAATGATGCGTGCAAAGTAAGAAGACTTACAGTGAATCCCAGCTCTCTCCATGCGGGATGCAAAGCAGAAATTTATAAACCTAAACTACATGCCGATATGCACACGGAAATCGTCCTAGATTAGGCAACTGCTAGCGTGAAGAACCACAAGTTGATTATCAACTCCCAATCCGAGTGTCCGGTCTTGGCGAACCCCTCCTCTTCTCGACACACTCGAGTTTAGGAGTAGCGCTTGATGGGGCTCGCTCACGGCGCGTGGATCAAAAGTAGATAACCCACTGTTTAATTAGTCTAAGTCCAAAACGTATCTATAGGAACATGCAAAGATTATTAGGTGTTTGGACCTATTCTACTCGAGTCAAGCAGGACCTAGATCTAGGAGCTCAATCCACAAAAGAAAATGAAAAATAAACACAAAACCGGAAAATGACAACGATGAAAACGCGGCAAAACTGCGGTGAGCCCCCAAGTGAACAAACACTTGGAAATTGGGCCCGGTAGTGTCCAAGTCCAAAGTACCTGTATTATTACAAATTAATGGTCTCTCTCTCACAAAGGTAAAATGCAAGCTAACTAATCACTCTCTCTCTCACTCCTTGCTCTCTCCTGCCGGCTTGGCTTAAGAAAAGCCGGCTCCACGTCCCAAGGTTGCGTCGGGACACCTAAGCCACCCGCCTTGCTCCGCGGTCCCTCGCAAGAAGACAAAAGAGATGGTCAGATAGTTCAATCAAGATATATATCAAAATGTAAGAGGAGGATAAAGCTATGGTAAACAAACACACAAACAATCAAAAATGTGAACTACAAGCTGTTGCTCCCCGGCAACGGCGCCATTTGATGAGCGGGGATATCGACGGTCTTAAGTTCAACACAAAGCGTGAACTCAGTCGCAGTATCGACCAATCAAAATCCTCACTTGATCAACAATTAACCCACACTAAAAATCAACAATTAGAAATAAATGTGGAGTTAAAATTTATTTTTAACTCTGCACAAATGATGTAAAGGGCAAGTATGCAGAGAGTTCGAACACAGGGAGCAAGCAGTGTAGGCCAAGCAAAAGTGCTAAAGTGTGTGAGTGTGTGAAGTGTCTACACTAAGCAAGCAAGCAACTACAATTTTTGTGGGTTTTTAATTTTTTAATTTTTTTTATTTGATTTTTAATTTTGTATTTGATTTTTGATTTTCTGATTTTTATATTTTATATTTTATAATTTTTTTTTATTTTCTTTTTCAATATAGGAAAGTAATGGCAATATAACACAAGGCAAGGTACAATATTTGTAAAAATGCACAAAAATGCTCAAAAATTCAGAAAATAAATGTTTTTGGGATTTTTAAGATTTTTTACTGTTTTTGTGATTTTTGGGGCTTTTTCCAGATGTTTTTGATATTTTTAAAGTCTGAAATAAGGCAAACAGCGGAAAGTAGGGCTGGCTGTGACGAAAATGCAAGTTAAAAATATCAAACAGTAGCTCAAAATTTTCACACTATTTTTCTAATAAAGAGAACAAAATTAGGAATAAACAGAAGCTGAGTTTGCTATTTTTGGGTTTTTCTACTATTTTATATATTTTTTTGAAGTTTTTGAGTATTTTTAATTTTTTAGTGTTTTTCTTTTGAGATTTTTAATGATTTTTGGACTGACACTAAAATAGGCTAAGATAGATACTATGTGAATTTTTGGGAATTTTTGGAGGGGTTTTGATATTTTTTTGGTATTTTCTAAGGTAGACAGTACACAAAAAGGTTGTTTTTGATTTTTAATAAATATTAAAATAAAATAAAATCAAGAACTAAAATATGGGCGTCAAAGTACACCTATCCAGAAGCTTAACCCTATTTTTGTGGAAATTTTGGAGTTAAAATGATATTTTAATTAATTAGAACAAGACTCCAATCATTAAACAGTGCTGGCAAGGGCATACATGCAAATAGTGAAAACTCCAAGGGCCAACATGCAATTTTCCACAAAATATAACACTGAAACTTGCATTTCAAGAATTAAACATAAATATCCAAACCCGCAAGGGTAGATGTGCAACTTACCCACCAGGGCGCGTGACTTGCACGCGCCTGGGAGGGGTAGTTTTGCAATATTACAAAGCTCAGGGGGTTCAATGCAATTTTTCCAAAATAATACAACTTAACAGAAATGTTCGAGGGTTAAAACGAAATAAATAAACCCCAGGGGGGTCCCTGCAAAATACCCAGTCCCCTCACGCGCACGGGCACGTGAGGTGACGTGGATTGGACCGAAATGCAATTACGAAAACTACAGGGGTCTACTTGCAATTATTACAGAAATATTTAAGCTACGGATTAAAGTTTAGGGACTAAATAAAAATTACAAAATGCGCGGGGGTATTTCGCAAAATTACCCTCGACGCGCGCGATCCAACGGCTGAGAAGATCCCACTTGACGCGTGGCGCGCTGACGCCGGCCGATGACGCTTCACGTGCGGACGTCTGAGATCAGATCTCAGACGAGATCTGACGGTCGAGGCCGAGGAAGATCCAACGGCCCACACGTGAACTGGAGCTGCAGCTCGATCGTGCGGTGGAGACGCAAGGAGGAAGAACGGGGAAGAAGGCCGGCGAAGGCGACCTTCCCCGCTTCCGATCTCGCTCCTCCGGCGGTGGATGGGCTCCAAAATGGAGCTGCAAGCTCCTGGGAGGCCCTGCTACTGATTGGACGGCTTGGATTCGCCGGAGAGGCGTCGAGGCACTGGCGCGAAGGCGGCGGGGCTCCACGCTCCTGGTATCTCCGGCGAAGGCGCAAAATCGCCCTCCAGGTGCTTTCAAAGCTCTTGGACCTGCAAAAAGAAGTGATAAGGCCCAGGGCAAATTGCCTGGGCCTCGTGGAGGCGAAATGGAGGTCGGAGGTGGTCTGTGGACGGCGAGGAGAGGTCGGCCGGAGGTGCGCTCCGGCGATGAACGATGGGAGATCGATTTGATCGATGGAGATAGGCGAAATGATCCTAAAACTAACAGGAACTGGAAGGGGATAAAAAGAAGGCAAGAACGGCCTCGATGGCCTAGGGCCAGAGGGTGGTTACCTCGACGGCAGAACTTCGCCGGAGGTTGGAACACGCGGCGCTATCGACCCTCTCCCGCCGCTTGGATGCGCTGAGCTCGAAGCTGTCACCTTCGAGCTTCGATGGCTGGACCAAGGGGGGTGGTTTACTGGTGATTCGCGGTTCAACCCGAGAAAGGAAGATGGGGGTTCGTATTTGAAGGGAAGAATGCGCGTGAGTTCGAGGAAGAGTCACGGGTGGAGGAAGGAGATCTGAGTGGATCTGATGGAGCGGCGATGGAGATAGATTGAAGAGGCACAACTTCCATGAAGGAAGCGGCGCCAAAGGATGAGCGGCGCGACCTCGAAAAAAGGGCAAAGTCGGGGGAAAACGAGGCCGGTTACGGGTTGCAAGGACGAAGGACGACCAGTTGACCGAGGTCAACTGGCGCCTCCTCCTGATTGGTCCACGTGGACCAATCAGGAAAAATCCCGAATAAAATGTTTTATTAATTACTTTAAAAATAGGAAATGGCATTATTAAATAATGATTATAAAATAAAAAATATTCGTTATTTTATGTAGTATTTTATTATGATTTTTATTTATTTTTATGAAATATATTTTTACAAGTTGCATCTATACCCCTATATAGGTATATTATCTACATATTGAGTATTTTATTTTTATTTTGTGTATTTTAATATTATTATTTTTATTTCTGATTTTGTAAAATTATAACATACTCTTATCTACACATATATAATTTTATTTTATTTTTCTGATTTGTTTTGTATATTTAATAAAATACAAGTATGTTTTATATAGGTATAAGTATAGGTAATGTACCTATGTATTGGATATATACAATTATTTTTATTTGTATTTTATTTATGTTTTTATTCTAATTTTGATGTACATAATTATTATAAGTAAGACTTACAACATTATAAAAATATAAAAATGAATAAATAATTAATGAAGAATAAATTGAATATTTTAATATGTACAAGTATACAATGTGGGTCCAAAAGTTAACTTTCAAACCGTAGCTCCGCTAAATGCGAAACCACCACCATTAATTAGATTATTTTCTTCTATATACAATTAAAGGTGAGTACGTTGCATTTGGAGTTTTTATTTGCGAGATACGGGTCTGGGAAGTTGGTATTCTGGATTTTTATTCAGACCATAACTTTTTGTCTGTATATTATTTTTCTGTGAAATCAATTTTGTATTTTTCTTTATTAATTTATCTACAACTTTCATGTACAAAGTTTCTTTATTTGATGTCTAAAAAGTGAAACCAAAAATAGGTCCCAAAATGAATGAATAATGGATAGAAGAGTATAGGTGTTTTCTCTGTGTTTCTGATCTTATCTCCCCCTACTTTCTTCCTTGTCGACCTATTCATCAAGATGCCTAGGTCTCAGGGGTTTTGGGTCATAAAATATTTACAATATTTTATTCTTTTTCTTTTCTTTATTTATTCTATAATTTTGGCCTTAATTACAGTAATTTACACACTGTTGAGATGCACATGCATGAATGCTAAGATGCTTGATTTAAGGCTATTTACAGGCATTTGCTAGGGTTTTAGGTGCCAAAATGATAGAATAAAGATGATGAAATGTGGATTCATCACTACGCATGTGACTGTTGGGTAAATTGCAGAAGAACCCCTTGGGTTCTTATATATTCTCCATCAGATCCTGCCATCCACACGTTCCCCTTAGAAATTTTGCAGTTGAACCCCCATGAGTTGTGATAATTACATTCCAGTCCTTCTACTTGCATTTTGTTTTATTTTTAATTATTGTAATTGCAGTTATATTCCTATGTTCCCCCTTTATTTTGAACCTCTACATAGCATCATTTTATTTATTAAAAATAAGCATTGTGTTCTTCAATTAATTCTCTACATCTTGGTATATGTTCGATATTTTTGTGATCGGTGGTTAATTAATAATTAATTATTTCATGGAAAATTGCATATTTTGCCCACTTTATGCTTCAAAATTCATAACTGATTAAACATAGCTCTTAAAATTGTCAAAAAATTACGGATTGTATATTTAGTTGTATGTTACATCATGCCCAAAAAAATTTGCATTTGCATGCATAATTTGCCCTGTAAAAATCATTTTGCCTATTTTGATCTTTAATTTTTAATAGGTATTAAACCTCATATTTTCAAAGTTTAGGATTTTTCTGGGATCAATTACCTAGTGATAGATTTTGGATAATTTTATCCCTTGAAAATAAAGATGTTTAATATTTATTATTATTAAATATTGAAATTCGCATCGTTTGCATTCATAAATCCATAAAATATTTATCTTGCATCCAAAAATTTCCAAAAAAATACAAAGCATTCATTTCATTATAATTGTCATTTGGCCAAGTTTCATATTTTTCGGACATCGTTTGATTGATATTCATTTTCTAGTCCTTAAAATTGGCCTAATTTGCATTTTGCATCCTAAACTTGCATAAAATACAAAAAAGACCATCTCGACAACCATGCACGAACTTTGATAGACAAAATTCTAGGTTGTTCCTTTGCCTCTTTGAGTTCGACCTTGGGACTTGCCCAAGTAAAATTAACAAAAAAACACATGATTAAAAATTGATTAAATTAATTGTGGTTATTTCTTGACTGATTCCGATTGCCTGCCTACAACGAAATGACACATTTTTAAACGCACGATAATTCATGATAATTAACTAGGGCATTTCGCGACTCGTCAGATCCCAAATATTGTCAAAATATTAGATCAAACTCTTTATGTGAATATATCATATGCATTTCCATATATTTTAAGTCCCCAAATAAGAGAAAAAAGTCATTAAAAGGATCAAGTCCTCTTCCAACTCCGCTTATTGAAGAAATCCAGTTTCTCGAGGTCGTATGATCGGAATCATACGGAACTTTTTCACGCTGATTTGGAACTTGATTTGTGACTTATTAATCAATATTTTATTATATTATATGACTCAAA
This sequence comes from Ottelia alismoides, assembly GCA_037367405.1. Lineage (NCBI taxonomy): Eukaryota > Viridiplantae > Streptophyta > Magnoliopsida > Alismatales > Hydrocharitaceae > Ottelia > Ottelia alismoides. The sequence continues at coordinate 360,204 of JAZKJV010000205.1, read as the reverse complement.
AATTAGTAGAAAAAAATTCAATATTTTCTAGCTACGATCTTTAATCGAAATCGGAGTCTGTGATCGTTTCCAACATCTGAATCTTCTCCCAAACGGCACTAACTATTGGTTTGTCTTTTGGGCATGAATCCAGACCTTCTAGACACCATATATATTCAAAAAAATATGTTATAAATAGGAGAGAACAGCAGCAATATCGTACTTCAGCAAATCATTCGAATCATCAAAACAATTGCAAGGCAATGTACTGATGATCGGGATTATTGTTGGGAACACCACTGCCGATATCGTCTCCTCTCGGATACATGTTGTTTGATACGAACCCCTCGAATGCATAAGTGGATGCACGGTCGACCACCACCACGGAAGCACGTGAAGAAAAGAAAACCCGATATAACAGTGGTCGGTCATCTCTCGCAACTTCCGGAGAAGAAAGATCACTATAAGAAGACGAGTGAAGCTCTTATGTTCCCTCGCTCTCTTGCCTCTCTCTCTTCTCTTGTGGTATTCCTTCTTACTGTGGTGTAGAGGCAATGCCTCCACTCCCCTCTTTATATAGCCCAAATACAACCCCATTGTCCTCTTCCCAATAGGACTATATATAGAATACAACTCAATAATTATTAGGATCAGGAGTCCAATCCCATCAGGATTCCTAATCCTAATTTGACTCTAATCCTAACAATCTCCTCCTTGAGTTGAATTCTATCATGATCTCTACTTCGTATTGAGTCTGCACTGGGCCATCCTTGTCATCTGCAGGTCTCGTTAGTAGGATCTCACCAACTCCAGGTGACGTACCCGTCACTTGGCACCCTCGGTGTGACCCCTCTTGGGTACTCGCACAACTTAGCATTGTGCCTCATGACACAACACCACAAATCTCTCATGAACAGAGATTGTGCCGACATCCTCTAGTAAAGCGAATCACACTCGCTTCTCCTTTTTGCGTACTTCTGTAGCAGAGATGCCGATAACCTGTCGCTCTCTCATCGTATTGTTCATCTTGAGAAGAACTGGAGCTCCATCACCTGTCATGACCCTTCCCTCGAGCTTATACACCTTGTTCGACATCCTCGTCCCATGCATCATGACACATGCTCCTTTTCTCGCTCTAAGAGCTCCTCCTTCAATGGTGACTCGATGTCCTCGTGACTCGATCATTCCCAGTGAAATCAGATTTTTCTTGGCTGTAGAAATGTGTCTAACACATGTCAGTGTTCATACTGTTCCATCAAACATGCAGAATAACATTGATCCAATCCCCTTAACGTGATGAACCTCTCCACCTTCCATCTTGACCATGCCATCATTGCATGCTTGATATGTACTAATCTACTCTCTAGATGAGCACATGTGATCTGAACATGCCGAGTCCAGAAGTCATCTTGAATCTGCCTTCATCTCCCTAGAGCACGCTAGCAAGTCTCCCTCGCAGACTGCGGTGGAATCCTCTCGGTCGGATTTAGAATCACCAACCTTCTTCTTTCCTTTCTCCTTCTCACGTCTTGGACAATCATCTATCTTGTGACCCTCATTGTCACAATAGAAGCATCTGATTGGACCTCATGACTTGGATCGACCGCAAAATCCTGTCTCCCTTAATATTGAGCGTCTACCATCGGTTGCCAGCACATGACCTTCATCATTCATTGCCTCATCCGTCGATCTCCGTCGAGACTCATTCATAAGCAACGAAGCAACTGTCTCATCCAATGTGATGGTCTCCTTGCCATAGAGTAACGTCATCACAATATGACCGCAGAAAGATGGAAGGGAACTCAACAAGACCAGTGCATTATCCTCCTCCTTGAAGAGAGATTCTCTTTTCACATTCTTATCCTCAAGTGTGAGCATGTTTGTCAGAATTTTGTTGAATTCATCCAAGTGTATTTCGAGCTTTGTCCTGTCGGTCATCTTTAGGCTATAGAGATTCTTCTTCATCAATAGCTGATTCGTCAAAGATTTGGACTTGTATCATCCCTCGAGCTTCATCCAAACTTTCTCTAGATCCTCCAGGCTGATGATTTCACGAAGAGTGTTGTCTGCCAAGAACAATTGTATTGTACTGTTCGCGATATCTCTCATCTCCTTCCACTCTTCCTCTTTCATCTTCTCTGGCTTCTTTTCTTTATCCTGGAGAGCTTTCACAAGCCCTTCTCTCGTGAGTATGTTCTTCACCTATTGTTGCCATAAGGTGAAGTCGTTCTTTCCGCTGAAGGGTTCCACAGAGAATGATGCACCCCTCGATGAAAATTTTGCCATTGATTTTCTATTATACCTCCTTGTATGATATGAAAAAAGTAGAGCAGAATCATCCCGATCCGAACCATCCAACTTGTCTAGAGTGCGCAAAAGCCTCTATTTGGACTCTTGGATCACCTCAATCGGACTCTGGATGCTCCCAATCTAAACGATTCACCGTAACCGTTGGATCTGAACTACATCTGAAGAAAGCGCTCCTGTTGTGCTGTGTCATCTCCTCGACGTCGAATCTTGCTATGATCTGCCATGCTGTATCCCTCGGTGTCGTCGAACCAGGCTTGGATACCACTTGTTGGGAACATGACCCACCAATATCATCTTCTCTCGGATACCGGTTGTTGGATACAAAACCCTCGGATACAAAAGCAGATGCACAATCAACCATCACCAAGGAAGCACGTGAAGAAAAGACAACCAGATATAACGGTGGTCAGTCACCTCTCGCGACCACCGGAAAAGAAAGACCACTATAAGAAGATGAGTACAACTCTCTCAGTTCCATCGCTCTCATACCTCTCTCTCTCTCTCTCGCTTTTCTCTCTTCTCTCTTGTGGTATTCCCTCTTGCTTTGAAGTAAAGGTGATAAATCCTGGATTTATCAGCTTAATTCTACATATTTATCTCCTTTACTTAAGTTAATAACATGATTCATTGACTAATTAACACTAATAGCTAATTTATGTATTGTATATAATTACCACTAATTATTATATATTAATATGGTGTAATATTTTATTTTTTTTCTTATTAAAAATCAAATAAAATTAGAATAAAATTCTATATAAATAAATTAGAATAAAATAAGATAAAAATACTAAAAAATCAGCAAAAGGAAAATTAAAGAAAAATGTTTTATATAGTGTTTAATAGTATTTAATTTTTATCTATATACAGATGACCTCTGATCTCTTTGACTTCTACATGAAAGTTGTAGATCTAATCGAGATCTACAATTTTCATGTTCATCACTTTTTATAATTCATCCTCTAATCAATTCTTTTTGAATTAACAATGATTTTTGTATTTTGTTCAATTCTGATTGGGCCACGTGGCAGCTCCAGATTGCGCCATGTGGCCCAATCTTATCCCATCGTCCGCATAGACCCAGCACCGTCAGATCTTCTCCCCAGTGCTTTCATGCCATCCATTACCACCCAAATATGGAACGTCTGATCTGATGATCAGATGGTCGTTGATCGTCTTAGCCTAGTTATCCGATCCTTATGATCAAACCATTTGTTGGTGCCTCAACTGTGACCGTCCAATCGTATGATCAGACGATTGAGGTGTTTCATCCTCCTCCAGCCGTTTCTCCCCTCGTCCAAATCGCCCAACTTCTTCTATTTTTCTTGGCCATCTAAACCTTCCCTCCGACTAACTGCCACCCCATTCCCTTCACCTCGCAACCACCTTCCTCGTTGTATCATTAACCATCCTTAACCCTAACCACCCAATCGATGGTGGTGGTTGAAACTTCCACCACAACCACCTAGAGGTTGCCTTCTCCACCTTCAAATAGCCACTGCCGGCTACCGTAGGCGGTTGTCCACCCCTTGTACGAGCATACTCCTAGCCTCATCTTCAGTTCTTAACAGGAAGCTTGAAGATTCGAGTTGCAACAATGGAGCTCTTGCTCTGGTTAACCCATGGCTGATCTGACCACGCCACAGCCTTAAACGCGGTCGTTTGAGCTTTGCGCATGGCTGAGCACGTCAAGCGATGACCATGAAGACAAATGAGCTTCAAGCCCAAGCCTTACATTCCATGCTTCATATGCAAGATTCATATAACTTAGGGTTTTCTTGATTTTATTTAATTTTCCTGCCATGTATATAAATCTTCTTGCAAATCCAATGTGTGACCGACCTTCGTCGTGGCTTCGTTGCTCATGCTGAAGGCCATGTTCTTTGTCCTCTGGTTCTACTGCACCCTATCACCTCAATCCACCTTCTTCTACATGTAGAATAACACGCAGCAAGGCTTCATCGTCTTCATACGAACCAGCCCTTCGTCTCGCTTTACTCATGTATGCACTCACTTCAATAGTGCCTCAGCTATGTTGTTTTGACACATGCAGGTTCACAAGACCTTCAATGCTCGTAAGTGTTGGAGGTGCTCCATTCTAGAGGTCATCCTTCATGGTCTGTCCATCTTCATCGGCATCCATAGATGGTTGCGCCTTCATCGACTTCGCGTCACCTTCGCGAGCCATCCAAAGATGCTCGCCGACCTCCAAAGAATCTTTGGGAGATTGGAGGAGAAAGGAGGGGCTCGTCGGAGCCCCGCTTCATAGCAGTCGTGCAAGGAGGAGGTGAAGATCCTAAGAGTACAGTTGTCATTGGATCTCCCTAATTTGGGGGCTAACAGTCTGATTTCATCCGCGTCGAAGCCTTCGAACCAGTAGCTTTGGAGTGAACCGAGGTGCCAGCCAAAGCATAGCACGCCGCCATGTGGCCCGAGCCAAGGACTGCCCACCGAGCCTAGGACCGCACGTGCTTTGCACGTGTGGGCCTGGGTGAATTGCAAATATACCCTTGTCGATATCCCCAATTGCAGAACTACCCGCACATGGGGTATTCAATAATTTATTCAGCCGATTTTTCATATTTGCATTTTAGTCCCTTCATAGACCTGATTGTCATGCTTCATGTTATGTTTTATTAAAATTATGCCCCTGGATTCAATGATGAATAACTTGAGCATTGTTTATCCGATTGAGATGATTTCAGTAGCATTTTGATTCTCGTTTAATTGCCTTTGATTTAAGTACTTTATTTTCTGATTAGATAATAAATGAAGGAATAACTTGTGAGAGTCGATATTGTGCATACATGCCTATTTATTGAAATATGACTCTACATTTCATTAATCAATTGGACTTAGAATTAATTTGTACAATTGCTTAAGTTTAATGAATCATTCTAGGGCATATTTGTGAGTATAATTGCATTTGTCATTCTGTTCATTATGTTAATTTTGTATAACATGTATTATTGTGTTAAATCACATTTCATTCATGCATGCATTCCTATTGTGCATTTACCTTACATTATTTTTCTTGTATTGTGAGTCTGTTTTGACCTAGATTAATTTATCAATCGCTTAACCTAGATACTTAACATCTGAATGTTCATATTATGGCTCGTGTCCTTGTATTCGACCCTGGACTTCCCAGGTTATAAATTTAAGACGAGAATCTCGTCACTGAGATTCCTCTCGGTTCTGTATGAGATGCTAAGTGCACGTGCTACAATGAATCTCTCTTAATACATGCATTTAGCGCTTCATCAGATGGCGCCGTTGCCGGGGACACGGCTTCATTAATATAATTATTTAAGTTTTATATTTTGGTTGAGTTGATTTTTATTTTATCTAGGTCAATCCCGTATTAGTGACGTTTTATGCACTATTATCTATGTTTCGATAATCTTTGAATTGTCTAAACTTTTATCTTCTGTGTCAGGAAAGCCCTTTCATCGAGGATGCTCGTGGATGACAGAGGTGTGAAGCTCAGAGTGGAGTTCTCGCTGAGAAGAACTACAGAAGATGACATCAAGTTTTTCGAGGATTATTACGTCTTATATATTTGATGTATAATTTGGACTGGACATTATTATGTTTGTGTGTGTTGAGTCTGTTTCACCCATGCTGGGTGGGACTCAACTTGAGTGCTCGATTTAGGATCCAGGCACACGTCTCATAGAGTTGCTTTCGATATATTATCTTAAGTGCTTTTACCCTAAGTTAGGGTACACTAGCTCATCTTATGAGATTCACTCATCTCTAAGATTCACGAGACGTACGTAATCTTCGTCCAACTTAGCCTAAATTAAATTGATTATCTTCCCGCTAATAGACACATGATTAGGTGTGGATTTCCATCAACTTACATCCATTTAGTTAAAATTTTATATTCAATCTAGCATATGCATGAAGAGAGCTGGAGCCACTGTAAGTATTTCTCTTGAGCATGACATCATGATTTTACATCTTCATGATTTTTCCCTTTCATGATTTGTCATTTAGGATAATATGGAAAAGGGACTGGACGACAAACGATGATTTTTGTGTTTAGAGATTTAATACTAGTGACAACCTAATCTCTAATTTTTTAATTGATTGAAATAAAATGGAGCTAAAATTCACCTTATTTTTGCGGAGAGAAAACCATGCTTTTGCTTGCAGTTTTATGTGCATTTCGTTGAGAGGTGAGGACGTATCCCTAGGATAGAGCCCAAACCCTAATTAAGCACGCTCGTAATGAAGACAAAATTTATATTATAACCAATAAAAGCATCAAGATAATTAGACCATATTTATGGTCTTCATTGGGTGTGTAGGAGAAGGGTTTGTTTTGATCTTGTTTGATTCTTCGCCTCTTGAAAACTTAGGCTCCATTACCATCTCCTAAGATTCATCATCTTGAGATCCAGCTAACACTGATCCCTTCATCACTGAGCTTCATATTCTTTATACTTAGGCCTATTTTGAGCCTAAGTATAGGGGAGATCTAATTTCATTCCGATTGCTCCCCTTGGGTCTCCAAGTTTAATTCATATATTTATACTTAAGCTATTCCTCAGCTTAAGTATAGGGGGACCCGAGTCTATATTTTCATCTAATTGATTCTTTTACTCCTGATGCATTTGTGATTCTGGATTCGGCTCGTTTATCTTCTTTTATATTTCGAATGAGTTATGGCTTCATTTCACTTTGTGCTATGAGGACATAGTGAAAGCTAAGTATAGGGTGGTCTACCGTATATATTGCATATATACTTTATCCATAGCTCATATTTTTAAACTTTTCAAACTATTGGGGTTATGGGTATCCTATTACACTTTTGAACTGATTTGTGCAAAATGTTGTGAAAATAAATTTTGATAATTATATTATTTGGCATGATTTTCAAAAAAATTTACATGGTTTGCGAAAATACGGCTTCACATGTTTGAAAAATAATTTGTAAAATATTTTAAAAATCTACATATTTATGTGACATTATTTTGAAAATTGTTTTACTTAGGTTTGAAAAATGGGATTTTACTTGTTTTGAAAAAAATATTTCTAAAGTGTTTGGGAAAAATTCTATACATATGTGATAATGTTTGCAAAAAGTTTTCAAAAATCTTTTTCAAGTCTAAGGGTGTAAATGAGTTTAACCCTTTAACTTAAAAAAATCACAAAGACTAACTTATTAAGTGGTGTCTTTCCCTGACATATTTTCACTTTGCACTCAAGGCTTGAGATGATCTTCAACCCTTGGTTTAAGGAGTCCTTAGACTTAGAGTTATTATGTATTAATCATTAGGGTCTTGGACTTAAAAATTCACACTCTCCTAGTTGGAAGATATGCATGCTATATCCCATGCTTAATCTCCCTTAAAAGAATTTGACTATCACTCACATGAACGATTGCAATGATGATTGAGATGAGTCAATGTATCATTAAGCAAACTGGGATTGGAATTTTGAGTTTGGATTTGATCTATATGATGCTCGAGGATGGGATAAAATTAATGATGGCTTCATAAAATCTGAGTGTCAGCATCTTAGCCAGTATGGGACTTGCCCTCAAGCTGTCTCTTGATTAAACCTAAAGTTCCAGGATGTGATGACATTGATTAATAAGTTGATCAGCGTGCACCAATCTTTTGGTAAAAGCGGTGGAGCTAGCAAAAAAAAGAAAAGATAGAAACAATGAAAGAAAAGCCCTCATCCTTCAAAGTCAAAAATATCAAAGATCTACCACCAAAGGCAAGCGCTCCCAACTATTTCTAAGTGTCTAGTTGGACCACTGCTACTAGGACTAGGAGTCGGGCTAGTACCCAAAAAGGGCTCTGCATTGTAAATGCTACAAGTATGGGTGTATAAGGTATAATAGATATTCAAAAAAGGCACACCCCAGTGTATTCCCAAGAAAACAAGTGCAAACGACTCCAACTTCTCTTGACGGACACACTGATTGGTAAAAAAAATCAAAATAAAAATGTGTTGTATTTTGTCACTAGAGAGAACCCTGTTCCAAAAAGAGGAAAAGAAAATAAGTACACAATCCTATATCCTCCGTAATTTGGCCTTCCATATGTCCTTTTAAAGTCTGATAAACTAAAGAGAAGGTAGATTGATGCAAGATTAGATTTGTTCCCTAGAGGTGAGGGTTGGATCCTTAGAAGAGCTTCCAATTTTGGAATTGTTGGAGATGTTTTGATTCTACTCTCTTGTTGCAGTCAACACTAAGTCATATTCATAATATTTATGTATACATTGAGAGTCTGACAATTAGAGGAGTTGAATTCCTTTTGATTAAGACTTGGATCAACTCAGAGTTTTAAGATTTCAAAAATATAGTGTTCTAGGTCAAATCAAGCCTTGTATACTCACTTGCACATGTCAGAGATTTCACTAATTAATCTAACCAATTCTTTATTAGCTCGAGGGAGAGCTTGACTTAAGTATAGGGGGTGATAAATCCCAGATTTATCAGCTTAATTCTACATATTTATCTCTTTTACTTAAGTTAATAACATGATTCATTGGCTAATTAACACTAATAACTAATTAATGTGTTGTATATAATTAACACTAATTATTATATATTACTATGGTGTAATATTTTATGTATTTAATTCTTATTAAAAATCAAATAAAAATTAGAATAAAATTTTATATAAATAAACTAGAATAAAATAAATAAAAAAATACAAAAAATCAACAAAAGGAAAATTAAAGAAAATTGTTTTATATAGTGTTTAATAGTATTTAATTTTTATCTATGTACATATGACCTTTGATCTCTTTGACTTATACATGAATGTTGTAGATCTCATCGAGATCTACAACTTTCATGTTTATCACTTTTTATAACTCATCCTCTAATCAATTCTTTTGAATTAACATTGATTTTTGTATTTGTTTCAATTCTGATTGGGCCACGTAGCAGCTCCAGATTGCGCCACGTGGCCCGATCTTATACCACCGTCCGCATAGATCCAGCACTGTCAGATCTTCTCCCCAGTGCATCCAAGCCATCCATTACCGCCCAAATTTGGAACATCTGATCTTATGATCAGACTGTTGTTGATCGTCTAAGCCTAGCCATTCGATCCTTGTGATCAAACCATTCGTTGATGCCTCAACTGTGACCGCCTGATCATATGATCAGACAGTCAAGGTGTTTCTTCCTCCTCCAGTCGTTTCTCCCCTCGTCCAAACCACCCAACTTCCTCTATTTTTTCTGGCCATCTAAACCTTCCCTCCAACTAACCGCCACCCCCATTCCCTTCGCCTCACAACCACCTTCCTCGTTGTATCCTTAACCATCCCTAAACCTAATCACCCAATCGATGGTGGTGGTTGAAACTTTCACCACAACCACCTGGAGGTTGCCTTCTCCACCTTCAAATAGCCATTGTCGGCTACCGTAGGCAGTTGTACACCTCTTGTACGAGCATACTCCTAGATTCATCTTCACTTCGTGACAGGAAGCTTGAAGATTTGAGTTACAACAATGATCTCTTGCTCTGGTTTACCCATGGCTGATCTGGCATGGCCATTTGAGCTTCGTGCACAGTTGCGCATGTCAATCGATGACCATGAATACGAATGAGCTTCAATCCCAAGCCTTACACTCCATGCTTCATCTGCAAGATTAAGATAACTTAGGTTTTTCTTGATTTTATTTGATTTTCATGCCTTGTATATAAATCTTCTTGCAAATCCAATGTGTGACCGACCTTCATTGCGGCTCCGTTGCTCGTGCTGAAGGCCATGTTTTGTGTCCTCTAGTTCTACTGTACCCTATCACCTCAATCCACCTTCTTCTACATGTAGAAGAACACGCATCAGGGATTCATCTTCTTCATACAAACCAACCCTTCGTCTCGCTTCACTCATGCACACCCTCACTTCAATAGTGCCTCGGCCCTGTTGTTCTAACATCTGCAGGTTCACAAGACCTTCAATGGTCAGAAGTATTGGAGGTGCTTTGTTCTGGAGGTCATCCTTCATGGTGTCATCGACATCCAGAGATGGTCGCATCTTAACCGACTTCACGTCACCTTCGTGAGCCATCCAAAGATGCTCGCTGACCTCCGAAGAATCTCTGGGAGCTTGGCGGAGAAACGAGGGGCTCGTCAGAGCCCCGCCTCATAGTAGGCGTGCAAGGAGGAGGTGAAGATCCTAGGAGTACAGTTGTCGTTAGATCCCCTGATTTGGGGATGATCTAACAGTCTGATTTCATCAGCGTCAAAGACTCCGAACCTGCAACCTTGGAGCGAACCGAGGCGCCAGCCGAAGCACAGCACGTCGCCATGTGGCCCGAGCCACGGGCTACCCACCGAGCCTAGGACCGCACATGTTTTGCGCGTGCGGGCCTGGGTGAATTGCAAATATACCCTTGTCAGTTTCCTCAATTGTAGAACTACCCCTGCGCAAGGGGTATTCAATAATTTATTTAGCCGATTTTACATATTTGCATTTTAGTCCCTCTAGGGACCTGATTGTCATGTTTCATGTTATGTGTTATTACAATTATGGAACTTGATTCAATGATAAATAACTTGAGCATTGTTTATTTGATTGAGTTGATTTCAGTGGCATTTTGATCCTCGTTTGATTGTCTTTGATTTAATATAGTTTATTTCCGATTAGATAATAAATGAAGGATTAATTTGTGAGAATCTATATTATGCATACATGCCTATTAGTTGAAATATGACTCTACATTGCATTGATCAATTGGACTTAGAATTAATTTCTATAATTTCTTAAGTTTGATGAATCATTCTAGGGCATATTTGTGGGTATAATTGCATTTATCATTCTGTTCATTATGTTCATTTTGTCTAACATGTATTAATGTGTTAATCACATTTCATTCATGCATGCATTTCTGTTGTACATTTAACTTGCATTATTTTGCTTGCATTGTGAGATTGTTTTAACCTAGATTAATTTATCAATCGCTTAACCTAGATACTTAACATTTGAATGATCATATTATAGCATGTGTCCTTGTATTCGACCTTGGACTTCCCAGGTTATAAATTTAAGTCGAGAACCTCGTCACTGAGATTCCTCTCGGTTCTGTATGAGATGCTAAGTGCCCGTGCTACAACGGATCTCTCTTAATACATGCATTTATCGCTTCATCAAGAGGCAATGCCTCCACCCCCCTCTTTATATAGCCCAAATGCAACCCATAGTCCTATTCCCAATAGAACTATAAATAGATTACAATTCAATAACTATTAGGATTAGGAGTTCAATCCCATTAGGACTCTTAATCCCAATTGACTCTAATCCTAACAATTATATGGTCGATTTTTCATCGGATTTGGATGCAATCCCATTCCTCTAAATTAAGGCTCTGATAATAATTCAAGGAAGTTTAATACTTCACATCATAGAAACTCAGAAAAAATAGCAAACAATTTGTAATTTTGAAGAGAGTTCATCTTATGGACTAAGAATTTCTGCACAACAAAAACATGATTTGCAAAATCACAATCTTAAGGAAATCATTTTCAAAAATAGTTTCATGGATGCTAATGAATATTAGGAAGATATCAGGGTTTCCTCTTGAAGTGTGAGTTTCTAATGAATGAAACCTCCCGAATCAAGTCTGATTTGTAGACGCTTCTCTCATGGGTGCAATGATAAATCATGTAGCTTCCCACGAACTTTGATGCCGGCTTCTTCTAGTTGTCCACGTAAGGATGAGATCATGATGATCTCAAGATCCTGATTTCATCGCACGAGATCGATCCTTCCTTAACACATGAGAAGCACGACGAAGAAGATGATCTTCTCTTCCACAAGGCAACGCCTATGAGAGAGATGAGAGGCTTGATGGTGAACATGTAGGATCTTATTGGAGAAAAGATTTGTGATGTTCGCGGATCCGGGTTACTCGTTTACACAGCATGCAGAATATTGTATTCAATATTGATCGCATTAGGTCACCTGAAAGTAAGGGAAACTTTTTCGTGTTCGAAATGACAAATGACATTCACAATTACTTTAAACAATCACATAACTAATAACAAGTGTCACCAATTCACATTGCATTAATTTACATATATATTTACATGTGACAAAAGAAACTAACAATTGTACATGTATCCCAAAGTGTAACAGAAGAGAAAAAAAGCATTTACATTATCCTAAAAAAAAACTATAACATGTGTGCCATCGAGAGTATCTGCAAAAGCTCGAGGTCAGCTGTCAATTTACTGTGATGTAGACACCTTGCCTACCACACAAATTAGGAATAAGTGATTGTCAACAAATATTGGTACAATCAAAATTCATCAAAAAAATAGATATTTCAGTGGTTTTAAAAAGAAGCGAGTAGATAGGTTTTGATATTTAAATTTAACAAGCTACTTGCGTGAAAATTTGTTTTCAAGTTGTTTTGTATGTGAATCCCCCGATCACCCATAATTTTCCATATATAACCTTTATATATATATATTAATGATCTATATGTAGGTTATGATCTTTTTATCAACTATGACTCATGTTGATGGATCTTGAAATTGTAGATGATGAGTCCCTAATTTGATATGTATCATTGTCAATTTTCTCAAGCCTATCTGATAGTATATGGTCTTGGTCTAAGTGTGACCTCACACTATCACTCTAAGGCATGGAGAATGTCTTAGGGTTGGGGTGCCTCCGTAGGCATGCAGTAGAGTATAATACATCCTATCTAAGTTCCCAACACATCCACTAACTTTTCCTATCATCCAATTAGGATTTAATGTCGATGATTAACGATTAACAATGATTTGATAATTTCTGTCTCACAATCTTTTTCTTGTCATGACCTACTGGCGATCAACTGAATAACTTAACTGTAGTCAAGCTCAACTGTAACCAATCTCAATTGTAATTGACCATGATTTTTCTTCACCAGAACCTACTGGCAGAGCAGTAGTCAATACTCAAGAGGTGAGCAAGCCTCCTAAGAGGCTCTTCCATCTCACCCTCCCATTGGAAATGTTGTCCAAGACAGGGCTAGGCACACTCCCAAACTACACCGCAGAGACGAGTGCGAGAGATTTTTTGGACTAAGTCACTCCAGAAACCCGGTCCGACCGGTACGGGCAAATAGACCGCTAAAAACCAAAACCAAGGGTCCTCCGGCCTAGGCACCCTGCTAAAAGAGGGTCAATGAAACTGGTCAAAAACTTGGATCCCAACGAAGCATAAAAATACTACGAGCTTGTGTAAAAACTATAAAAAGGATTGGGATCCTAGACCCGTGCACTAGGCGGCTACTGCCCTAACTGAGCTTCCTATCTCCCACCCAACTGAGGGTCACCGCACCCTCACAGTCAGATGTAAGGGTCACCATGATTGTCACATATATCAGTCATCAATGATTCATAAAAATCAAGTATCCTATATATTTCATAGTAATATATGTCACTTAAATTCCTTGATCTAATGAAGTACTAAGATTCCTCGATTCTCATGATTTGGTCGGGAACCTAGAGTCAATCTCATGCATAAACCTCATTGTTATCATTTTTGGAATCATGAGATTAGAACTTACTCATTAGATATGGATCTAAGTTCAAATATATGCCAGATTACCCAAATATTTTCTTATTTAACTTATGAGATTTAGAGCTACTCATTAGATCAGGGTTAAATTCAATTCCATGCAACTTACCCCTAATTTTGATCTTTTAAAATTCCATGATCATGATCTATAATCCGATCTTAAATTCATATTTAAAATCCACCATTCATTAACTTTTAATGAGTAGAATATTCATGCAAAAACACCCAAGTCATCATATTTCAATTTTGAAAATCTGCAAATAATGAGTCTATAATTAAACTCAATTTGCAAATTAATTCATTCCCCAAGTCTATCATTTTTTGCCATGAAATCAGTGTCTAATTGGTGTTCTAAAACTTGACTTAATTACATATAATCACATTAAATTTTTCCTCAATCAACATGAAATCAGTATCTATTCAATGGTCTGAAATTGGACCCCCAATCACATGCAATTAATTCCAAATCTTTCACATTTTTATGTATGACATCTGTAACTATTAGTATTTGATATTGGATCTTAATTGCACATATATCACCCCCAAATCTTATATTTTTAAGGCATGAATAGCAACATCTAATGATCTGAAATTAGGCTTTAATCGCATGCAAATTACTCATAGATCCTTACCATTTTTAGCATGAAATCATGTCATAACAACGGTCTGAATTTAATATTAAATACATGTATATCACTAGTAAATTGTCCTCTTTTAAACATGAATCAATAGCTTAATTAGTGGTCTGAATTGTATATCAATTTCATTTTATCCTCATCCCAAAACATTCATATTTCTTATAAGAAATGTACATCTAATAGTGGTATGGTTTCATATCTTAATATATGCAAGAATCCTCAACTTTTCATCTCTAAATTTTCAAGAACAGGGGCTCTAAAATCACATCTAAGATTATATTTAATCTCCATGTAATTCATCCCCAATCATTCACAAATTAAGCATAGAAACTGCAACTATTGTATTATGAAAATTGATAAAATTTCATACTAAAACACCCCCAAATCTTTAAAATTTTAAAGGATGAACAACAATACATTATTCTGAATGTTTATCATAATTAGGCTATTATCCCCTATTTCTTTCAAAATTAAAGCATGAACAACAGTAAAACATTGGTCTTAATTTAGCTCTAACACGCATGCATTCTCCCTCAAAAATCAGATTCTAGAAGCATGAAATCAATAGCTATATAATGGTTTAAAATTTGAGTTTTTAAGACATGGATGGCAACAAAAGAAGGGAAAATTGTACCTTGAAATCTTCATTTTTTTGTTTTAGAGGAAAAATGGGGGTTGCACCAACTACTATTGATAGCAACTCTAACTGGAACTTGAGCAGCAGCTTGCACTACTAGGAATGGCTTTAATAGCAGCAATTGCTGCTACAACAGTAGTACCAAAAGGCGTAAAAGCTTCAGTAGGTCCCAGTTGCTTAGGAGCTCAACAGGGGACCCAAGAGTAGCAGAGAACTGTTGCTTTGGTGCAGCAACAAGACCTAACACGGGTTGTACCAGAGCTTGGATGCAGTAGCAGCAGAATTGAGGCTCCAACAACTCCCAGTTGCTGATGAGCAGCAACAATCAGCAGGGGAAAAAAACTTGGCTCCTTCGATTACGAGAAAAAGAAAGAAAGAGAGGAGAGAAATTATGAAGAAAGAAAGGGAGGAAGGGTTGATATAAATAAGGGAGGACGAGTTGTCTCTTTGCCAAATGTAGGGGGTTAAGGCCGAGTGAAGGGAGTAGAGAGAAGCCAAATGGCTACTGTCTACTGACATAGAAATAAATATTTTATTTTTTTAATATTTTTTAAAACATTTTCTCTCTTATTTGAATACTAAAGTCGATCGTATTCGTGCCTTGAATCTTTGATTACGATACACAATAGCTTGTTTCGACCATCTCTGAATGACCATCAAAATGAGTATAACATTCATATATTTTTGATCTGAGATAAATTTAAAAATTGCCAAAATACGATCTTGATTTACAGTTTTGTGATTCAAAATTATTGAACGACATCTGATTTATGAACGGTCAATTTTGTTGGTGTTATTTGTCGAGACGAATTTTGTGATGGTCTCATATTATTTTTACCGTTTTAAATTGTGTTATGGATTTTCCGATTGCACTTTGACGATGCAATTGACTTTTGATCGTTTGTGACCGAACGAGTTTCGATCTGTGATCAATGGATTGATATGGGTTTATTCAATATTAATTGAATATTAATTGATCATGCAGACCCTTAATTGGGTCAGATTCAAATTATTCGGATCTGGATGTCACAATAGTAGACGTATATGAGAGTTCCAAACTCTCAAGAATGTTCTCTTCTTCAACTCTCGTGGCAATAGATCTATGGTGGAATGAAGTATGCTTTGGGAGAGATGTTATGCCATCTCTTGTATAGTAAGAGAGGACGTCTATGAAGAATCTTACTCTTCAGGGTAAACGTCCTCACTCTACTATTGGATGATAGATCAAATGCCAAGATTAAGTTTTATCCTTAAAGAAAATATGACCTGATTGATGAATACTCATTCATCACTCTTTATTCTTATAATTTAGCTACAAAAACCTTTGCAAATGCATGTAAATATTTGTAAATAGAAATAATTACCAAAAGCACGCATGGTGTAAAAAGTAATAATTAGCATGTTTTTGTGCAAAAATAAAAGAATAAAGATCAAAAAGAAAAAGAGGGAAATATTTAGAATAAATATTGAGCAACCTAACCCAAGGGAGGGCTCAGCATGGGCCTGACCGCATAAAAGCCAAAGTAGAGGGAGATAGGGGCTCATGTGTGTAAATATATTTGTAAATATAATAAAATAGAGGGAGATAGGGGCTCATGTATGTAAATATATTTGTAAATATAATAAAAATATTTTCCTCCAAAAAGAGACTAAAATGGGCTTGTAAATACTTGTATATTTATAAATATAAAAATCAAAATAAAAGTTGAAAAATTAAAAAGAAAGATAAAAACATGCACATATTTATCATGTACATAGCCACTCCTATATTTATTTCACCTTATAAATAAATAAAATTAATTTCCATAAAATTTGTAAATATTCTATATTTTATGATGTAAATAAATAAATTAAAAACCATTAAAACAAAAACAAAATAAAAACAACAAAATTAAAAACCTAAAAACACATTGTACATAAACCATGTACATAGATATATGTATCTATTTATTTCACCTATGTATATAAATAATAAAAATAAAATTAAAATATCTTTTTATTCCTAATTTTATGATATAAATAAATAAAATATAAAATGGGGATAAAATGTATAAAAATTAACTAATTAAAAATCAAAATTAAAAATCCTATATTGTATATATACCTATATATAGCCCTACTATGTAAATACCTTATTTTTACTTTGAAAAATTAATTAAAAATCACCAAAAAATAGAAAAAATTAAAACAAAAATATTTCATGTTTTGACTTTTTAATAATTTGGCCATTTGCTATTTTTAATTGAATTTCTAATTATTTTACATGTGGCTAATTCCCATTGGTCCACGGGGGTTGTTGACCGCCCGGTCAACTCCCCCCTGTGGAGCACTTCCCACGTGTATTAGGTGCCCGACCCGATTTCTCTTAATTTTTGCACCTAAACCCGATCCCTTCTCACCTAAACCCCGGGTCCGTTTCGTTCCTGCCACATCCGAGACCCTCGCCGGCACACCCGCCTCGGGGTCCGCGCTCCACATTGCCCTACCCGATCACTTCTAGCCGGACCTGCACCCATATAAAGGCTGAGCTCTGCCACTTCATTCGTCATCTTTGGCTCATTCGCCGACCACCCAGTGACCTCCAGTGCTCGAGTGAGAGTGACAGCTCGCTCCGGGCGTTGTCGCAGCGAGGAGGGAGCAAGGAACCACTGATCCGGCGAGTTAGCTCCGCCGTGCGCCGCCGGGAGGTAGCGCCAG
Source organism: Ottelia alismoides (assembly GCA_037367405.1). Lineage (NCBI taxonomy): Eukaryota > Viridiplantae > Streptophyta > Magnoliopsida > Alismatales > Hydrocharitaceae > Ottelia > Ottelia alismoides. Next base: position 342,393 of record JAZKJV010000205.1, on the reverse strand, counting down.
AGCCTCGGGCCACGACGACCCGCGAGGCTAGGACCTAGAGCACCAGCTGCTCGTCCCCAGTTGATCTCTCCACCCAGGTAGTTTAGAATCTTTCTCTATTTCTCGAATTTTGATTTAGCCCCAATTCGCGCCGTCGCCGACCTTCGCTGATTCCGACCATCTCACCCTTCCGCTCGATCATCAGAATCCCCTATCACAATCGCCCTTCCTCCGCGCACCTTCTCCGCCCATTCATTCAACCCAGCTCGCACAGGAGCTGGGGTTCGAACCCCTTCGGCGTCGCTTCGCCGGGGTTCGCCCGCACCACCGCATCGGTCACCTTCACAGCCACTTACGGGGTCGAGGCAGTTTGCCCTCGACCGAGGAGCTTTTTGGTGTCATTTTGCAGGTCTCAGGAAGGCTATCCGAGCCCTTCCCATTTGAGCACCGGAGCTCCTCCTCCGCTGGGGTCGACCGAGCTCTCCGGAGCTCCGTTGACTCATCGGAGAGGTCCCACAGACGCGGGAGGCCAAGGCGGAGCTTCATCGATCATCAGAAGCCCCCGCGGAGGCTCAGAGCGAGCGTACTGGGCCGGCGAAGGCCACTTGTTCTTCGAAGACCTCCAGCAGCCGTTGGATAGCCCTCTAGCTCCAGTTCGCATCTGAACCGTCCATTCCCGGAGCGCCAGCACCGCACGATCAAGGGAGGAGCTGATCCAGACCGTCCGATGGCCGAGGCTTAGCCACGATGCGTCTCCACCGTCAGATCCAGCACGTGGCGAGGCCCAGACCGTCCAATCCGCGTGAGGAGTCTAGCGTTAGCGTGCCCCTCATTCTCGACCGATCGATCCACCACGTGGCACGCATCCGACCCTTGACTTAATAAAGGGTAATTACCCTTAGGCCCTGCTCTTTATTTTATTTTGAGTTTAGTCCTGTAAATACATAGCTTAGTTGTTTTATTTTCGGTACATTTGCACTTTGGACTCCGAGCTTTATTTTATTCGCATATATGCCCCTGTTTGTGGTGTAGCACGTGCATCGACACGTGCTCTTTTTGGGATATTTGCATACTTAGCCCTGTTGTTCTGGATGGTTATGAAATGAAGAAATATATTTAGAAAATTGCATTTATACCCCTGTGCGTGGATTGATTTGTGCATGTGCGCTTATTCCTGGGTATTTTACAACAAGCCCCCTGGACTTTTAATACTTGTTATTATTTAGTCCAGGGAACTTGTTTCTATTACATATAGGTCCCTGTGTGCCCCAGACACACGCGGCGTGCGTGATTTCTTGGGAAATTTGCACCAGACCCCCCAGAACTTTGGGTATTTACGTACAGGTCCCTGTGCACTATATCTAGGTTTTATTTTTGAATAAAATATCAAACTTACTCCAAACTCGATGAAAATTGGAAACATGGCTCCTGCCATGGTGTAAAATTTCTAGAATTTTTGGAGACATTTTTGTTTTGATTTGATATTTTAAAATATCAAAAACAGCCATTTTTTTTACTGTTTGATTTTAAAAATCACAAAAAATATTAAAACTTATCTAAAAATTACAAAAAAATTAGCTACTGTTTAGATTGTTGTGTTTGAGTTTCTGGCCAATTTTGGCCATTTTTCATTATATAAAACTCATAAAAATTACAAAACACCTAAAAACTTATAGAAATTCTAATAAAAAATCTAAAAATCCAAAAATCATAAATCCAGTACCCAAATTTTCCTTAAACTTTCTTGTTTATAGGAAAATTACCTCCAGGAGATAAATAGGCCCTTTTGCATTTTAATTTGGCCTTTTACTCCTGACTGGACAGTACCTCTAGTTTCTTACCTTGTTTGATTTTTAGAAAATTAAATAAACATCAGAAAAATCCCAAAAATTCATTAAAAACAGTAAAAATTATAGAACACACAAAAACATTTTTATTTGAATTTTTGCTTGATTTTTTATGCATTAAATAAATTGTTGAATTGCATTGTTTCTTTGTTTTCCTTATTTTCTTAATTCTTGAAAAATCCAAAAAATTTAAAAACAATTAAAAATCCACCAAAAACACCTTTTATTTTATTTTAGTTTATTTTTGACTACATCGTAGGCCGCAAGGCCATCACGTGCTCCTTGAGTCCGACCCTGGTCGCTATACCAGGCTAATCCAATAGCTAGGACCGCTATCGTGTTTTGATTGATTTTCTTTGATTTTGGTGGTCTGAACTTCATTTTCTTGATCGATCGATTGATTTCCGAGATCCGGGTCGCAACGACCCTTGATCCATTTTATTTCACCCGAGTCTTGGTGATTTTTCGGTCATCAGAATGGCGCCGTTGCCGGGGAGCACGGCTTAGTAGTTTTTGATTTTTCATTTTCTTTTTGTTTTATTTTCCGTAGCTTTCAGAGTCTGCGGCTTTTCGCGGCTTTTTGTTTATTTTATTTTTGTTTTATTTTCTCCTCTTTTTATTTTTGCTTGATTTTGAGTGTTTATTTTATTTGGCATTCTTGCACATATACCCTGTTTTATTTTCTTGTTATTATTTGGTTATTTATTGGTCTGACCACTTGTTTCTTTCTTGCGAGGGCCCGAGGACCGAGGCCAGCAGCTTTCGAGAATCCGGCGCAACCGCGAGACTCGGAGGCGGCTCCCCTTCTGCACGGAGCTGCAGGAGAGCGTGAGAGAGAGGCTGAGTGGGAGAGGATTAGAGTAGGATTAGTTTATATTTTATTTTTATTTGATTATTGTAATAATACAGGGACAGACTCAGACTGTGGACTTGGCTTGACTAGCGGGTCTGTTTCGCCGAGCACCGGTGTGCTCGGGGGACCCTTAGGGTTTTTCGCGGTTTTTGGTTTTCTTGCTGCCTTTTACAGTTTTCAGCGGTTTTTATTGAGCCCCTAGACTTAGGATTTTCTGCTTGACTGTGCCGTAATTAGTAGGATCCCCACACCTAATTATATGCGTGTTCCCATAGTGCGATTAATTGGACCTACTAATAATTCACTAATAAAAATAACTGACTCACTCCCTTCGTAGCCTACGTGCCGTAGCCTGCCCTGCCAAGCGCTGCTCCTGAACCCGATGTGTCGGGAGGAGGAGGGGTAGACTGGGACCGGACCTTTGGCTTGAAGGATCGGTGACCAGTTAGACGGTTCTTCGAATAGAATTGCCTGTTTAGGATTCGGGTTTTCACCGCTGCACCATATAGGTAGTTTCTTTTCAGTCTTTACATTTTGCATGTAGAGTGCTGGAGACAGGTACACATTTCTATCTTTGCATGCATCATTGATTTCATGTGCATCGGCTTTTTCGTCTTCTCCCCCTTATTTTTGACTAAATAACCAGGAGAACCGAAAAATTCGTTAGGCCTTTTGTTTTTATTGAAAAAGATTAAAAAGAAAAACCATAAAATTGGGACTGTTTAAACTATTGACCCTACAAGACACTTGACTCAAAAATCTGTCTCGGGGAGAGCAACCCCCTCATTGTTTGGTTTGCTTGTGCGAGAGAGTGACCCGTTCACTAGGTAGAGCCCTCCGGTGTTATCCCCGACTGATTACCGACTCATCCGTGCGGGCCAGTCGGTTGGGGTAGCATCGGGTATCCCAGCAGGTCATGTAATCGCTCTGATAGATTATTTGTTCACCAAAATAAAATTGGACAAGATAATTTGACCGAACCTTCACGATCTTCAGCTCGCGTGCGTTGGTGAACTGAGGGGTTTGTATTCTGATCATAGTTTCTCCATATCTCATCCGCCTTACTCGTTAGATCACGATGATGGGTAGACGATCTCTTAGGCAGCCTCTGGCTGCACTGCTTTCATGCGCGTCTACCCGTTCATCTAGGTTGGCTCGTGAGAGCCGAGACCAGCTCTCCGATCCCGGAGTATGATTCCGCCCTGTTCCCCCTCGACCCCCTTTCTTTCGGTTCTGAGAGACATGAGCCAAAGGAGAGATTGGCAGATTTATCAGCACCTGAGTTTGGCTCATTTGATTTTGCAGACGCCATGGACGGCAGTTCCGAGGATCGCTCTCGAGGTCCACAGCCTGAGCACTTTGTGCTGGACCAGGGCGCGATCAACTCCACCCTGATCGCCTCCCTAGAGACCGTTCAGCAGCAGTTGAGGGAACATGGAGCATTCATGCTTGATATGAGGAGAGAGATGGAGCAGATGCGAGCAGAGAGAGATCAGAGGAGAGACGAGCTGAGGATCCCGGATGATGCAGATGCAGCAGCCGCCGCAGCGGCAGCAGCCGCCGCAGCCGCGGCAGGAGGACCACTGAGACCGATGCGGGAGTTGCACAACCCCGGATCGACGCTGATGCACCACTGAGTCGTACTTCCAGCTATCGTGGGGGACTTCAAGTTCCCCCCGAACACCTTGCAGTTACTCCCCCGCTTCCATGGGCTCGCCACTGAGGAGCCCCATCTCCACCTCCAGGAGTTCCTCATGATCTGCAGTACTATCCACGATCATCAGGTGGACCATGATACGATTCGGATGATCACCTTCCCCTTTTCCTTGGCAGACAGAGCAACCACCTGGCTAAAGCACTTGGGGAAGTTTGTTTACACTTGGGAGTAGCTCCGCACCGAGTACTTACACAAGTACTATCCACTCGGGCGGACCAATGCAGCGAGAGCCCTCATCAGCAACTTCTCCATGCTTTCCAATGAGCAATTCCATGAGGCATGGGAGAGGTTCCGTGAGCTGACTGATCGATGCCCGCACCACGACATTTCGAAGCCTAACCTTGTGCAGAGCTTCTTCAGCGGGCTGACACCAGAGCTCCAAGGCTTGGTGAACGCTTCTTGTGGCGGGTCTTACTTCGCCAAGGATCATGACCAGGTCTGGGCCATCTACGAGGAGATAGCCGAGAACTATATGGTGATGTCCCAGACTAGGTTGTACACTCAGGGCAGACCCCAGCAGCAGCCAGGACCCGTGCAGTACCAGAGGATAGCACGTGTCGACGCTGGTCCATCCAGTTCATCCGCAGTAGCAGCAACACAGGCAGAGTCGTCCGTTGCGGATATGGGTATCATTAGCGAGAAGTTGGATCGGATGGAGCTGATAGAGAAGAAGCAGTGCCAGGGCATCACTCAGATGGAGCAGATGGCACAGACTCTGAGCGACATGAAGACCCAGCTCATGTATCTCTAGGAGGCACAGACGGCTTCACAGCCCTGTCTTCAGTCGTGAGGCGAGACCGGCGGCAGCAGCAGCTCGTCCCAGCGCTCCAGCTCACACCAGCAGCCTAGACAGGTTCATCTTGTACAGGCGGAGCCGTACCAGCAGCCGCAGCCCTCCTACCAGTCACCACCATCTCCAGACTTGTAGATGGTGGTATACCAGCCGGATCAGCCTCTGGCAGTACTCCCGCCAGCCCAGTACGATGCAGAGCCTTTGATGGATGTCAACGGGATTTGGTATGACCGCCCTCAGCCTGGAATCCGACGAGACCATCCCGGATTCATGTGGGGGAACGGAGGTGCCCAGCCCCAGCAGTAGCCATCTGGTCAGGGAGGCCAGTACAGTCAGCAGAGAGATCACCAGCCGCAGCAGCAGCCCCCAGTCTACCCTTCACAGCAGCAGCAGCAGTCATCCTACGTTCCTCATCCCTATCAGTAGGGACAGTCTTGGAGGCGTGAGCAGCCTCACCAGCAGCAACATCCACCTACTTACCCCTCTCACCAGCAGCAGCACCAGTTCCAGCAGCCTCATTATCAGAGAGGCTACCCGTCGGGCTCTCATGGTCCACCATACGAGAGCCCCACCTTGGACGACATAGCCCGCCTCCTCACGGACCAGCAGGCTACTTTCAGACGGGAGATGGACGAGTTCCGCCAGGAGATGCGGGATATTGTGAGAGGGAAGGCCGTCATCCCTGCCCAGATCGAGCCGAATCCCAACAGCCTGAAGAGGTAGTCTGAGCAGGTAGCTTACACTAAGCACACCACTCCTAGTGATCCATTTGTTGATATGTCTGCAGACCTTTTTGATGCTGATTTTATCATACTTAGGAGCGGTAGGACACCAGCCGGCGGCGGCGCCTCGTCTGAGCGACATCACGAGGACACACCTAGGGCGCCAGATGAGGAGCAGGAGAGTGGTACTGAGGCCACTCCTGATGCCGAGCCAGAGCGCGGTACTGAGGCCGCGAGACGTCCAGTTGAGCCAGCCAGTGGTGGTACTGAGACCACCAGAGTTCATTCTGAGAGAGCTGTAGTTTTTCCTCATTCTGATGTATCTCAGAACCATGTTGTGAATAAAGGAAAAGGTTTGGTTTTTTCTGGTCCCACTGTGGTGCTTGATGTATGTGCGGATCCGGCCGTCGAGCCGTCTAGACCTTTTCCTAGTCCTTCATCTGAGAAGGACCCAGTTATCCCCTTCCCTAGAGCCCTTCAGATGGGGAAGGGGAAGAAAAAAGAAAAAGATCCAAAAGAGAGAGAGCAGGAAGAGTTCAGCCAAAGCATGATTGATCGTTTCCATATACAGCTGACTCTTCAGGAGGCTTTGCAGCACATTCCCCTTCTTCAGCGTTCGTTGAGAGATAGGACTACAGTCAGGAGGAGGAGGAGGAACCACCACTCAGAGATCCATGTGCTGACGAAAGCCACGTGCTTCGCGATTCAGAACCGTCTGTCGGCCAAGAGGCCAGATTCATGAGTCCCATATGTCAGATGTCATATTAGAGAGAAGAGGTTCGACCGGACTCTATTGGATAGCGGATTGTCTATCAACCTCCTTCCGGCAGTCCTTCTCGACCGCTTCGAGTTGGGCACTCTTAGACAGAGCAAGACAGTCCTTCAGTTCGCTGATCGATCTGTCAAGAGGCCGAAGGGGTTGTTGCGAGACGTTGTCATCACTATTCAGGGCCTGCAATTCCCCGTGGACTTCGTAGTGTTGGACATGGGGATCCCTGATTCAGTGGCCGATACCCCCATCATTCTCGGTCGTCCGTTCTTGGCCACAGCCAAGGCGGTGACTGACCATGATAGCGGGAAGGTATACTTTCGCGTCGAGGGCGAAAGTGTACAAATAGAGATGATCGAGGACTACAGAGCCAGAGAGAGCATGCTCAGAGACCAGTTCAGATGCAGAGCAGCTGACAGATGCCGGGCTAGACATCCACCAGGACTGTGACTTTGTGATCACAGACGATGAGGCGGTATGGGCAGACCCAGCAGCACAGGCCATCCTCTCATTTTCAGACACCGCTGATGCATAGATGATAGCAGAGGAGAGCTTGGAGAGCACAACCCTGGTTCAGGATACCATAGAGGCAGCAGAGCAGGTTCTTGACCGCGACACGGATTTTTGTGATGATGGTGGTACTGATGCCACCTTATTTGATGCAGATCCCTCGGATTCAGAGTCTGATTGGGCAGATTGCGAGGATTACATGCCAGACCTGAGTTCCACAGAGCCTACAGCTGAGGAGGAGGTAGATGCCGAGCCTAGCAGAGACAGTCAGTCAGAGCAGCCTTCTCCAGTTCCTAAGATTGAGAGAGAGTTTCAGTTCTCCCATACATATTTGGCAGCGTACACAGAGACACTTCAGAGGCCAGATCCACCAGCACCCAGCTGTCCAGAGCTGAAGCCGCTCCCTACTTCGCTGAAGTATCGATTCCTTATGGGCGAGCCTGAGATGTATCCAGTCATCATCTCCGCCGATCTGACTGGAGAGCAAGAATCCCGTTTGATGGGGGTTCTTGAAAAGAACCGCAAGGCAATCGGATGGAGCGTAGCAGATCTCCATGGGATTAGTCCATCACGTTGCTCCCACCATATCTATCTCGAGGATGGGGAGAAGCCGTCGCGTGAGTTCCAGCGGCGGCTGAACCCCAATCTGAGAGAGGTTGTCATGAAGGAAATCTCAAAATGAAGATTGCTACACGAGTACCCACTTCCGACTCCAAGTGGGTCAGCCCCTTGCATGTGGTGCCCAAGAAGACGGGCATCACGACTGTGATCAGTGAGTCGGGAGAGGAGATTGCTACACGAGTACCCACTTCTTGGCGGGTCTGCGTTGACTACAGGAGACTCAACCAGGCCACCAAGAAGGATCATTTCCCCCTGCCTTTTATTGACCAGATCATTGAGAGACTGGCAGGGAAGAGCCATTACTGTTTCCTGGATGGGTACTCGGGCTACAACCAGGTGGCCATCACTCTTGAGGACCAGGAGAAGACCACCTTTACCTGTCCCTTCGGCACATACGCCTTCCGACGCATGCCATTTGGGCTATGCAATGCCCCTGCGACTTTTCATAGATGCATGCTGTCGATCTTTTTGGACATGGTAGGGGAGTGTTTGGAGGTCTTCATGGATGATTTCTCGGTTTACGGCAACGGATTCGACTCCTGTCTTGACTGCCTAGACCGAGTACTCCAGCGATGTATAGAGGTTCACTTGGTGCTTTCTTGGGAGAAGAGTCACTTCATGGTGACTCAAGGGACGGTGCTTGGCCACATCATCTCCAACAGGGGCATGGAGGTTGATCCGGCCAAGGTAGATATCATTAGAAAACTCGCACCGCCGTCTAATTTGAGGCAGTTACGGTCATTCCTGGGGCACGTAGGTTTCTACCGACGATTTATTCATGATTTCAGCAGGATTGCCCGGCCGTTGACTGACCTCCTGACGAAAGACACCGAGTTCCTTGTCGATGACAAGTGTCTTTCATCCTTCGAGACTCTCAAGCAGTGTGTCATAGAGGCTCCTGTTCTCCAGCCACCGGATTGGTCTCTCCCATTCGAGATCATGACGGATGCCTCCGATTTTGCCGTAGGGGCCGTGCTGGGACAGAGGAGGGATGGAGTCCCCTTTGCTATCCACTACGCTAGCTGCACATTGGATTCCGCCCAGCAGAATTACACGGTCACAGAGAAGGAGATGCTAGCTGTAGTATTCGCCCTAGATAAGTTCAGATCTTATATCATTGGATCTAGAGTGACCTTGTACACTGATCACACCGCCATCCGATACCTCATGGCAAAGAAGGATGCCAAGGCCAGATTGACTAGATGGATCCTTCTACTCCAGGAGTTCGACATTGAGATCAAGGATAAGCCTGGAGTCAAGAATGTGGTGGCGGATCATCTCTCCCGTTTAGAGCAGCCTGAGGAGTCCGAGCATATTGATCCCATTTGTGAGACCTTCCCAGATGAGGCGATCCTTGCTATCGCCTCACTCCCATGGTATGCCGATATTGTGAACTTTCTCGTTGCTGGGAAAGTCCCACAAGATTGGCCCAGGCAGAGGCTTGAGACCTTCCTTGCGAAGGCCAAGTCCTACCACTGGGAGGATCCCATCCTTTACCACGAAGGAGGGGATAGCGTATGGCGTAGGTGCATTCCTCAGGAGGAGCACCATAGCGTCCTCACATACTGCCACAAGCTTGAGGCAGGAGGACATCATTCTGGGAGGAGAACGACACAGAAAGTGCTCCAATCCGGCTTGTGGTGGCCTAGCCTCTTCAAGGACTCTGATGAGTTCGTGAAGAGGTGTACTGACTGTCAAAGGATGGGCACTTGTGGACAGCGTGATATGATGCCGATGCAGCCCATTCACTTCTGTGAGGTTTTTGACGCATGGGGCATCGATTTCATGGGTCCATTCCCTAAGAGTCAGGGATTTGAGTACATTCTGTTGGTCGTAGATTATGTTAGTCGTTGGGTTGAGGCTATCCCCGCCCGAGCCGCTGATGCGAGGACAGTTTGCAGAATTTTGAGGAAGCACATCATCACGCGGTTCGGGGTACCTCGAGTATTGATTTCAGATGGGGGGTCTCATTTCATCAACGACAAGGTGAAGGCCCTTGCTAGAGAGTTCGGCATAGACCATCGCGTTGCTACACCTTACCATCCACAGACGAATGGTCTAGCCGAGGTGTCGAACATGGAGATCAAGATTATATTGCAGAAAGTCGTCCGCCCTGACTGAAAGGATTGGTCACAGCTTTTGGAGTCGGTCTTGTGGGCATATAGGACGTCTTTCAAGACACCATTGGGCACATCTCCCTTTCGCCTCGTATATGGCAAGCCGTGCCATTTACCTGTTGAGCTGAGGCACATGTCACTTTGGGCAGTCACTGAGATACTTATGGATCCAGATGGTGTAGGAGACCAGAGGAGGGCAGAGTTAGCAGCCCTGGAGGAGTTGAGAGATACTGCCTTCTCAAACAACCTACATTATAAGGAGAGAGTGAAAGAGTGGCATGATTCTCACATCAGCCACAAGCATTTTGAGCCTGGACAGAGAGTATGGCTGTTTGATGCGAGGCTTCGTTTATTTCCAGGGAAGCTACAAAGCAAGTGGAAGGGACCTTATCTGGTGAGAAAGGTACACGACAACGGTAGCATTGATATATCCGAGTTGTCTTCTGAGAGTACCTTTCGAGTGAACGGCCAGCGGCTCAAGCCATTTCTAGATCATGAGCCGCGGGTCGTTGATGTTGCCCCGATTCATTTTGCGTGAGATGTGGTATTTTGACTCACATCTATTGCATCTCACGCCTGATTCTCACTGATCTTCCGACTTGTATAGATCCAGATGTCCATATCATCACATTCTTTAGTCCCACATCCCTTTATTCATCCTTTGATTATGCTATACTTAGGGTGTACTTTACCCCAAGTATTGGGGGGATGTAGGACCTTTGGGTATTTCTTTTGTTTCTGTCTACCCCTGTTTTTGCTGCCTATACTCAGGGATATTTTACCCTAAGTATAGGGGGGGGGGGTAGACCCTGTACATTCTCCACTCGGTTTTCCCTTTGTGTACAGCCTGCTATACTTAGGATTACTTGATCCTAAGTATAGGGGGAAAAGCCGAGAGTCTTTTGACCTTCTATTCATTCATTCGTCTTTGTATATAGCCTTCCTTTTCACTTCCCTATACCTAGCACGAGTTATGTCTTCTTCATCGCTCTTGACTCTGAGGACATCGTTCGAGCTAAGTATAGGGGGGGTGTATATATTTCATATATACTTTAGCCATATCTCGTACTTTGTGTGAGTGTGTTAATCAATAAAATGGCTAAAACCCCTAAAAATCACAAAAAATTAAAATTTTTCATGTACATAAACCTTCTTTTATTTGCACATAAATAGCTAGTGTACAAATTATTTTTGTAAAAATGATTTCAAAAATCTTTTGTGTAAAGCTTGTGTAAATATTTTTGTATCAAAATTATGTATATAGTACAAAATTTTTTCAAAATGTTTTGAAAATCAAAAGTTTGCAAAAATCTTGTGTAAATGTGTGTAAATACCTTTTGCAAAACTTGCACTTCATGCATCATCCATTCATGATTTCAAAACATTTTTTAAAAATTTTGCATGTTTGTAAAATTTGTGTAAATGGCATCTTTTGTACATATGTACATAGTTTTTCTGGATGATAGTTGACATTTAAACTAGCCTGGAATCAAATTGAGAAATGGAGCTTGATTAAGATCTTAATCCACCTAATTTCTAAGAGGAACCTTATAGGGCTTAGGTTTAAGGCTTTTCAGGTCCATGATGACTTAATTCTTTGAGTCCACTAGGCTATGATCACATGTCATCTCAATGAGCCTAAGTAGAGCACTTAACAACAACACATGACTCATAGGGACAATGGCTTTACTTGGACACCAACACTTTGCATCGAGCTCTCTACGGATGAGGTGGTGAGGAGGCAGTCTTCCTTGACTTGGGGTAGCATATGAGGGTAGTACTTCTAGGCAGAACCTCTCTTCTTCTTTTAGTGAAGGAAGTGCGTCTCAACTTGGTCTGGTTGCCATGAGGTCTAACGACGGGAGTTGTGGGTTGCAATAAAGCTTCAAAAGAGGGATAGTCTACTGGCTCAAGAGGAAAAACTCCTTGTATATATGCTGCACATGTATATGTTGTATAGATGCACTTGAAAAAAATGCAAAAAGAAAATAACTCCAAAAAAGTGGTGGGTCTGAGAGAAAATGATAATCCCACCGGAGTATGTATATAGAGTACAATAAGCAAAGCTTGAGATCCATGTCCTACCTTATGTAGCTTGCAGCAGGGAGATTTGGCTACACGGGTCAAGCTCCCAAGGATACATGGCTACACTGGCCATGGTCCATTCTCTTCTTCCTCCTCTTCTTGAGTCGGTTGAACTTGAACTTAGAAGGGAATACCCCGCTCCTCGAGGAAAGAGTGGCCAGATTGAGGTCATAGAGTTACCTTGTTGGGGAGGGTTGTCAAGTTGCCATTTCTGAGGTGGAGAGCTTATACCTTACATTCACAGGACAAGGAAAGATTCATGGTCTTCAGGGTTTGTGATTGCTGACTTGTTCTGATCTGGAGCATTGAGGAGTCTTGATTAGAGATTAGTGGAACTTAGAGGCTGTTGAGTTTTAGGCTTAAGTCCAAATAAGGTTCCGACACACTAATAATCCAAAGATCTGATTAAGCTCCATACCTCAATTTAATGAAGGCAAGTTTAATAATCAACCTTGATCCATGTACATTCTTCTCTTTTTCTTTTTCTTTCTTCTTTTTCACTTCTTTTTCAAATAAGTATTTGCTAAGGGACTAGCAAAGTTAAGTATAGGGGGGTGATGAATACTCATTCATCACTCTTTATTCTTATATTTTAGCTACAAAAACCTTTGCAAATGCATGTATATATTTGTAAATAGAAATAATTACCAAAAGCATGCATGGTGTAAAAAGTAATAATTAGCATGTTTTTGTGCAAAAATAAAAGAATAAAGATCAAAAAGAAAAAGAGGGAAATATTTAGAATAAATATTGAGCAACCTAACCCAAGGGAGGGCTCAGCATGGGCCTGACCGCATAAAAGCCAAAGTAGAGGGAGATAGGGGCTCATGTGTGTAAATATATTTGTAAATATAATAAAATAGAGGGAGATAGGGGCTCATGTGTGTAAATATATTTGTAAATATAATAAAAATATTTTCCTCCAAAAAGAGACTAAAATGGGCTTGTAAATACTTGTATATTTATAAATATAAAAATCAAAATAAAAATTGAAAAATTAAAAAGAAAGATAAAAACATGCACATATTCATCATGTACAAAGCCACTCCTATATTTATTTCACCTTATAAATAAATAAAATTAATTTCCATAAAATTTGTAAATATTCTATATTTTATGTTGTAAATAAATAAATTAAAAACCATTAAAACAAAAACAAAATAAAAACAACAAAATTAAAAACCTAAAAACACATTGTACATATACCATGTACATAGATATATGTATCTATTTATTTCACCTATGTATATAAATAATAAAAATAAAATAAAAATATCTTTTTATTCTTAATTTTATGATATAAATAAATAAAATATAAAATGGGGATAAAAATGTATAAAAATAACTAATTAAAAATCAAAATTAAAAATCCTATATTGTATATATACCTATATATAGCCCTACTATGTAAATACCTTATTATTACTTTGAAAAATTAATTAAAATCACCAAAAAATAGAAAAAATTAAAACAAAAATATTTCATGTTTCGACTTTTTAATAATTCAGCCATTTGCTATTTCTAATTGAATTTCTAATTATTTTACACGTGGCTGATTCCCATTGGTCCACAGGGGTTGTTGACCGCCCGGTCAACTCCCCCTGTGGACCACTTCCCACGGGTATTAGGTGCCCGACCCGATTTCTCTTAATTTTTGCACCTAAACCCGATCCCTTCTCGCCTAAACCCCGGGTCTGTTTCGTTCCTGCCACATCCGAGACCCTCGCCGGCACACCCGCCTCGGGGTCCGCGCTCCACATTGCCCTACCCGATCACTTCTAGCCGGACCTGCACCCATATAAAGGCTGAGCTCCGCCACTTCATTCGTCATCTTTGGCTCATTCGCCGACCACCCAGTGACCTCCAGTGCTCGAGTGAGAGTGACAGCTCGCTCCGGGCGTTGTCGCAACGAGGAGGGAGCAAGGAACCACTGATCCGGCGAGTTAGCTCCGCCGTGCGCCGCCGGGAGGTAGCGCCAGAGCCTCGGGCCACGACGACCCGCGAGGCTAGGACCTAGAGCACCAGCTGCTCGTCCCCAGTCGATCCCTCCACCCAGGTAGTTTAGATTCTTTCTCTATTTCCTGAATTTTGATTTAGCCCCAATTCGCGTCGTCGCCGACCTTCGCTGATTCCGACCATCTCACCCTTCCACTCGATCATCGGAATCCCCCATCACGATCGCCCTTCCTCCGCGCACCTTCTCCGCCCATTCATTCAACCCAGCTCGCACAGGAGCTGGGGTTCGAACCCCTTCGCCGTCGCTTCGCCGGGGTTCGTCCGCACCACCGCACCGGTCACCTTCACAGCCACTTACGGGGTCGAGGCAGTTTGCCCTCGACCCAGGAGCTTTTTGGTGTCGTTTTGCAGGTCGCAGGAAGGCTATCCGAGCCCTTCCCATTTGAGCACCGGAGCTCCTCCTCCGCTGGGGTCGACCGAGCTCTCTGGAGCTCCGTTGACTCATCTGAGAGGTCCCACAGACGTGGGAGGCCAAGGCGGAGCTTCCTCGATCATCAGAAGCTCCAGCGGAGGCTCGGAGCGAGCGTACTGGGCCGGCGAAGTTCGCCGGCCACTTGTTCTTCGAAGACCTCCAGCAGCCGTTGGATAGCCCTCTAGCTCCAGTTCGCATCTGAACCATCCATTCCCGGAGCGCCAGCACCGCACGATCAAGGGAGGAGCTGATCCAGACCGTCCGATGGTCGAGGCTTAGACACGACGCGTCTCCACCGTCAGATCCAGCACGTGGCGAGGCCCAGACCGTCCGATCCGCGCGAGGAGTCTAGCGTTAACGTGCCCCTCATTCTCGACCGATCGATCCACCACGTGGCACGCATCCGACCCTCGACTTAATAAAGGGTAATTTCCCTTAGGCTCTGCTCTTTATTTTATTTCGAGTTTAGTCCTGTAAATACATAGCTTAGTTGTTTTATTTTCGGTACATTTGCACTTTGGACCCCGAGCATTATTTTATTCGCATATATACCCCTGTTTGTGGTGTAGCACGTGCATCGACACGTGCCCTTTTTGGGATATTTGCATACTTAGCCCTGTTGTTCTGGATGGTTATGAAATGAAGAAATATTTTTAGAAAATTGCATTTATACCCCTGTGCGTGGATTGATTTGTGCATGTGCGCTTATTCTTGGGTATTTTACAACAAGCCCCCTGGACTTTTAATACTTGTTATTATTTAGTCCAGGGAACTTGTTTCTATTACATATAGGTCCCTGTGTGCCCCAGACACGCGCGACGCACGTGATTTCTTGGGAAATTTGCACCAGACCCCCTAGAACTTTGGGTATTTGCGTACAGGTCCCTGTGCACTATATCTAGGTTTTATTTTTGAATAAAATATCAAACTTACTCCAAATTCGATGAATATTGGATACATGGCTCCTGCCATGGTGTAAACTTTTCTAGAATTTTTGGAGACATTTTTGTTTTGATTTGATATTTTTAAAAAATCAAAAACAACCATTTTTGTTACTGTTTGAATTTAAAAATCACAAAAAAATATTAAAACTTATCTAAAAATTACAAAAAAATTAGCTACTGTTTAGATTGTTGTGTTTGAGTTTCTGGCCAATTTTGGCCATTTTTCATTATATAAAACTCATAAAAATTACAAAACAACTAAAAACTTATAAAAATTCTAATAAATAATCTAAAAATCCAAAAACCATAAATCCAGTACTCAAATTTTCCTTAAACTTTCTTGTTTATAGGAAAATTACCTCCAGGAGCTAAATAGGCCCTTTTGCATTTTAAATTGGTCTTTTACTCCTGACTGGACAGTACCTTCAGTTTCTTACCTTGTTTGATTTTTAGAAAATTAAATAAACATCAGAAAAAATCCCAAAAAATCACTAAAAACAGTAAAAAATTATAAAACACACAAAAACATTTTTATTTGAATTTTTTCTTGATTTTTGATGCATTAAATAAATTGTTGAATTGCCTTGTTTCTTTGTTTTCCTTATTTTCTTAATTCTTTAAAAATCCAAAAAAATTTAAAAACAATTAAAAATCCACCAAAAACACCTTTTATTTTATTTTATTTATTTTTGACTACTTCGTAGGCTGCAAGGCCATCACGTGCTCCCTGAGTCCGACCCTGATCGCTATACCAGGCTAATCCAATAGCCAGGACCGTTATCGTGTTTTGATTGATTTTCTTTGATTTTGGTGGTCTGAACTTCATTTTCTTGATCGACCGATTGATTTCCGAGATCAGGGTCGCAACGACCCTTGATCCATTTTATTTCACCCGAGTCTTGGTGATTTTTCGGTCATCAGAACGTGGCGAGGCCCAGACCGTCCGATCCGCGTGAGGAGTCTAGCGTTAGCGTGCCCCTCATTCTCGACCGATCGATCCACCACGTGGCACGCATTCGACCCTCGACTTAATGAAGGGTAATTTACCCTTAGGCCCTGCTATTTATTTTATTTTGAGTTTAGTCCTGTAAATACATAGCTTAGTTGTTTTATTTTCGGTACATTTGCACTTTGGACCCCGAGCTTTATTTTATTCGCATATATGCCCCTGTTTGTGGTGTAGCACGTGCATCGACACGTGCCCTTTTTGGGATATTTGCATACTTAGCCATGTTGTTCTGGATGGTTATGAAATGAAGAAATATATTTAGAAAATTGCATTTATACCCCTGTGCGTGGATTGATTTGTGCATGCGCGCTTATTCTTGGGTATTTTACAACAAGCCCCCTAGACTTTTAATACTTGTTATTATTTAGTACAGAGAACTTGTTTCTATTACATATAGGTCCCTGTGTGCCCCAGACACGTGCGGCACACGTGATTTCTTGGGAAATTTGCACCAGACCCCCCAGAACTTTGGGTATTTGCGTACAGGTCCCTATGCACTATATCTAGGTTTTATTTTTGAATAAAATATCAAACTTACTCCAAATTCGATGAAAATTGGACACATGGCTCCTGCCATGGTGTAAAATTTTCTAGAATTTTTGGAGACATTTTTGTTTTGATTTGATATTTTAAAAAATCAAAAACAGCCATTTTCGTTACTGTTTGATTTTAAAAATCACAAAAAAATATTAAAACTTATCTAAAAATTACAAAAAAAATAGCTACTGTTTAGATTGTCGTGTTTGAGTTTCTGGACAATTTTGGCCATTTTTCATTATATAAAACTCATAAAAATTACAAAACACCTAAAAACTTATAAAAATTCTAATAAATAATCTAAAAATCCAAAAATCATAAATCCAGTACCCAAATTTTCCTTAAACTTTCTTGTTTATAGGAAAATTACCTCCAGGAGCTAAATAGGCCCTTTTGCATTTTAAATTGGCCTTTTACTCCTGACTGGACAGTACCTTCAGTTTCTTACCTTGTTTGATTTTTAGAAAATTAAATAAACATCAGAAAAATCCCAAAAATTCATTATAAACAGTAAAAATTATAAAACAGACACAAACATTTTTATTTGAATTTTTTCTTGATTTTTGATGCATTAAATAAATTGTTGAATTGTCTTGTTTCTTTGTTTTCCTTATTTTCTTAATTCTTTAAAAATACAAAAAAAATTAAAAACAATAAAAAATCCACTAAAAACACCTTTTATTTTATTTTAGTTTATTTTTTACTACTTCGTAGGCCGCAAGGCCATCACGTGCTCCCTGAGTCCGACCCTGGTCGCTATACTATGCTAATTTAATAGCCAGGACCGCTATCGTGTTTTGATTGATTTTCTTTGATTTTGGTGGTCTGAACTTCATTTTCTTGATCGACCGATTGATTTCCGAGATCCGGGTCGCAACGACCGTTGATCCATTTTATTTCACCCGAGTCTTGGTGATTTTTCGGTCATCGCTGATTTATCTCCTTTAAAATCATCACAAAAAATAAAACAACAAAAAATAGGATGACCTAATCTCATTAGAATTCTCATGGCAGACATCTATGCTTCTTCAAGGATGGACATCCACCTTGTCCTATTTATTGTTGAAGTTGTTGTTTCATTATATTCATGATAATCTAATTATCATAATTGGTAATTTATGAGAGAACCGTCGTAACTTATGAATCTTATTCATAAATCCAAAGAAAATGTAAATCCAATCTACATTAAAATTCCAATGTGAATCATATTCGCATAAGTGCCTTGAAATAATTATATGAATCAAATTCATATAAATATTAATTATTACGAATCATTGTTTATATTATTTATGAATAATTTTTGTGAATCATATTTATAAAGACACCCTATTAAAATTTGATTATGATAATAACATTTATTGTCTCAATTTTAACATCACATAGTATGAGTCCTACTCCAATTAGGACGTGTGAGATACAATTGCAGATACTTAGAGATAATGTCGAGGAGATTATACTATCCACGTATAATGTCTTGAAATTTGGATAACTATCCAATTTCAATGTTTATACCACTTTTGACGAAATGAGTCACTTAAAAATGTTGAGCTCGAGCTGAAATGATTCACACTCTAAGTAGGCCCAACAAAACACATTACACTCTCCAGCTCAATAAATGAGAATACTGATGAACTCAGCTTCCTACTCCATTTCTAATCATAGTCCAAACCACTTGGAGCTTACAAATGAGCTTAAGGAGTGAGTTTACCATTTCTGTTTCTAACATTTGGACATAGAGATTGAAATTTGAATTGGATATTGGAGTCAAATGTAATGAGACTTAATCTAATTAATTCTCATATCATAAAGCCAAGAAGTGGAGTCACTAAAATCCATCTGATTTCATCATTCTCTCAGAATGGAAGTATTATGGTAGATGATCTATTAAGATGGATGTTCTCTAGAGTATTCCCAATACTCATTGGTCTTTTATACTAGAAGACTTTGATATATTTGAAGCTCAAACTCAATTTTTTCTGTCTTCTTTGGGACATATCAATAGATTTCTCATTCTATAATTGGGAGACAATATTAATCATATACTTTCCAAAAGCATATATTAATATCTCGAATTCGTGTCTCATTTCATAAACAAGAAGACCATGCATGGAATTCTTTATGATCCCAAAATATCTCATGAGTGAGATCTGTCTTCTGGTTCATCAAGTATGAACATGTATGATTCATTTGAGATATCATACTTCTCATATGTCTTCACATGCACACCAACTCATTGGTATATTGACCTTGATTAGGACTTCAACTGAATGGTCTGTCAAATGTGCATAATCAGACATATACGTGTTATTTGCGTTTGGTCAAAATATGTGTGCCAAATCGTGACAGCTACGATTCAGGTCTTAGTTTATCTCAACCTCATCAATTCAACTCTTTGACTTGACTATTTCAATACTTATTAATCAACATTCTTATGCAGATGATGCATCAAGAAGTCAGTCGGTAATCAGTCTATAGAGAAAGATTGTCATCTATTTCTCAGACAACATCTTATTTTATATTCATGATATTCAATATCACTATGATACATAATCCTAATTGTATAAAGGGCTTTAATTTGAGTGCATTCACAAACATTCATTTCAGATAGATATGAGAAAACAATAACTTTTATTGCATTAATGGGTCATCAAGGACTTACAAGTCCAACACTCCCTTCCCCTCCTTACCGTCCTCAAAGCTTAGACATAATCGTAGCCTGAGATCTAGCTACCTCCAGGCACCAAATATCTATGTATAGTCCCTCTGATCTTTATCCCTAACCCTTTTTCGATAAGTCATGAATAGTGATTCGATGCAGTTTTAAAAACTTATCATGGAATATTCAGCAAACACAGAAACAATCCCCCCCCCCTCGTTTCTCTCATGTTCTAAGATGAAGTTGTTATATCCATCCCTAAATCACCAAAATCTCTTAGCACAACTAAAGCATTAGGTTTTGATTTTAAACCAACTCCTGGAGTTCTTTAATAAAGTCAATTCCATGCTTTGTGTTACCAATACCAACTTTAGTAATATTGCAAGATTTTTGTGTGAAAACTAGTGTTTGGGGTTATATTACTATTCCTAATCATGTTATCCTATAGAATCACATTTCCAAGTAATGCATCATGAAAAAGCTTGTCATTTTTTCTCAAAATAACATGGTGGGGCATGGGGGTTCATGGATCTGATCACTCAAGGTGGTTAGCTTCAGTTGCTGACAATCCCCCAACAGATTCTTGATGTAGGATGGGGGAGGGAGATGTTGAGGTCAAAGACATCTCGATCGGCCTAGATGGGATGGTTTCCAATTTCTTGCACAGAGGGCCCAGTAGTGCATGGTTGGTTTTCTACAGCCATCTCATGAAGCTATTTGCGTGTTCACAATTTGGTTTATCTTTCTTTGCTTTTTGTAGGACTACAGAAAGTCCACGATGATTCGGGATATGTTAAATACCCATGTAAACATGTTCTGAAGTAGTATTAGGACATGGATCAAACTTCCCTTGAACCAGCTCCACAATGAGACGTTTCCAACGGAAGGTGCTCTTTTGATTCATGTCTTCTAGTCGAGGTCGACAAGGGATAGTTATAGTGCGCAAAATCATGTCTATTTTATATTTGAGTGGATGCAAAGATGCTTCAAATATTTTATATGTGGTAGGAGGTTCACTCCTCGTGGTGATGACACTAACATCTCAATTGTCCCTTGATAATTTCACGAGATATGCCTCCTCATTTTTAGAAGCCAATAAAGGGAATTTGAAGTCAATCAATTCTAAAAGTCTTTCACAATGTTGTTTAGAACATAGGGGCATTAAATGGTCTAAAGGGAGTCCCACAACAATGACCCAATAAGCCTTAATCTCTTCCACCCATTTCGCCCACAAAGTAAGGAGATCATTTGTAGAACCAGATGATCAATCCATCAATGGTCCTGATAAATGTATGGGCTAATTCATTTATCATCTCTTTAGAAGAGACCCGAGCCACTAGCTATCGCTTCAAGATTTTCCAACACTTGAAAGCTTCTAGGGATGTTCCCAAGGCCAGCCTTTGCTTCAACTTCTTCAACAAGGTGTATCCTTCAAAAACTATAAAATAAGGTATATGAGGAGGTGATCTATGACAGTTAGAGTAGGGTGGTTTTGAGAAGTCAACGAGGCCTGTAAAACTTAAGTTGGGGATGGAGATCTTGTGGAGGAGGTATTAGTGGTTTCTACGGTGGAGGAGAGGCGGCTCACACCTTGGGGTTGGACGCACGCCATGCAAATCCGTCGTCGGAGATGAAGCGTGACAAAACTTGGTGGTTTTGGACTTGTGAGGGGAACCATGCTAGGCTACATGGCCCTCTAGCCTTTGAATAAGGCAAGCGTAGTACATTTCTTGAGGCGATTAAAGCACATGAGATTTCTTGAGAGTGATGTCTCGAATAGTGGGCACCAAGTCCTCCTCAATAGACTCGAGATGCAATAATGCCACGAGTAGTCGTCACAATGTTGGATTTTCTCATTATGGCATTTGTTCTTACTATTTCAGTTTCGCCATATTGACCAGACAATTCGGTCAATCTCTTTGGAAACTAAACCCTCATGGAGTTCAAAGAATGATTGGCATTCCATGCTAAGAAGATTTGGGTCCTTCTGCATCATACCCCAATCGCGATGCTCGAGTTTTTGGACTGAGGTTACATCGGGTGAACGAGATATCCTCCAATTCTATCCCTATCACTGCATTCTTGAATTGGATTTAGTTGTATGGATCACCTATTTTTTGTTATAATATTTTTTAAGCATGTCCAAATAAAAAAATACATCAAAGACTATTTTATAATTAAAAAAATAGTTAATATAATACATAAGCAACATGACATCACATCACATTTACCATTCCAACACTCTAACTATCCAAATAACTACTATTCACAGGGAGTTACTCCATCACAACCCAACCCACTACCAAATAGATTGCCCTCCACATGTCTTGGCACAAGCCCTGTTGTAGCCTTGATGAATCCACGATTCATCTACTCTATGGGGATGTTTTAGCAAAATCCCCTTAATAAATCACTAATTAAACCCCCTTAAAATCAACATTCACTAATTGTGCTAAATTAAGGGTAAAAATTCTGTAAATAGATAACTTGTTTTTGCCCAGTTTTAGCTTATTATTTTATGTGTAAAATAATCATCCTTTTAACCCAATTCTTTCTCTAGATTATTTTTTGATTAATTAACTAGCTCAGTATAAAGAATTAAAACCCATAAAAATCAGAAAATCAAGAGAAAACATAAAAAACTGACTTCTTATACTTTATACATATCTTATCTTTGGTATTTTATTTTATCTTTTCTAACCTACCAAAAATCTATAAAAATTAGATTAAATATGTATATATTATATATAAATTAATCTACTAATTAAAGAAATTTAAAAATACAAAAACTTAAAGTACAAAAATTCAGTATTTTATTATTTATAGAGTACCACTAAAAATACATTTTGTACAATTGACCTCTTTTGATTTTGCATGCACGAAAGTTGTAAATCTCGTCAAGACGAGCAACTTTCATGTTGACCACCTTTTGATTTGACTTCATTTGCCATTTCTTTTTAATTTTTATTTCAATTTTAATCTTTGTTTACTTTTAAATTTTTATTTATTATTTTACTCTTTTTCTTATTTACTTTTATTTTACTTTTTATTTATTTTTTTTCTTTACCTTTTGTTATTATGGATTTTTATTTCATTTCTATTTTCTCCTCGTTTCATTTTCTCTTCTTTTCTCCTCTCTCTTTTCCTTTCTCTCTCTCTCCCCTCCCTTCCTCCCTCTCTCTCTCTCTCTCTCTCCTCTCTCTCTCTCTTTTCATGGGCCACGTGCCCTGCACATGACCCCTCACTTCCCTCAGGTCACGTACATACCCCACCCCCACCTCCTTCTATTCCTCCCTGCAGCCGCATGTCCCCTCATCTCCTTCTCCTCCCTTGTAACTGTTGCTTCCCCTCTTCGCCTCCTGCAACGGCTGCACCCAACCGTTGCTCATACTACTTTTTAGCTCTCCGCCCCGCTACCTCGTCAACCCATCCATCATTCCCAACTCCTCTCTCTAGTACGACCCTCCTCGACGGTTACAGCTTAGAGGAGGTATGATCGTGCGATGAAGCTATTTTGAGGAGGGGTGTGATCCACAGATGCCCCCCTTCGTAGTTGTGTAGCAGCTCGTTGCAAGAGCTTGTGCTTCTTCATTGGGCACTCGAGCGACGGCACAAGGAAGGAAGCACTTCGCCTCCTCCTTTCAGGAGACTCCCTGACACCTCCTCCCTATCTTCCAGTTCTCTGATCACCTCGCATACCAAGGTATTCATTCGTCCTTCTCCTGGTCATCTTCCTCTTAATTCCAGACACCCAAGCCCCAAGTTCATCTTCGGTTCCTCTACTTTGCATATCTCTCGAATTCCAACCTCGTCGATTGAGCCTCCCTTTGGCTTCGCTAAGTTCAGATCCTAGATCTGCCCACCTCCGCACGGATACCCGTCCCCCTGTACTCCCTTCCTTGGTTTCCGCTAACCTTCAATATGATCGCGTCTGATAGAGCTTCGCTCGTCCTTGCAGCGCTCCACCTTGCTTATAGCTCCGCCCGATCTCATCCGTCTCCAACAGGGTGCATTGCCAGCCGCACCTTCGCAGCTCCCAACCACATAGAATCCCCTTCGCGTGGTGCGTGCCCCCCTCCTCCTCCGCAGCACAACTGCTCGGTCGTGTATCGGTCGAGATCCACAATGCCTTCGCTCCCCGATGCCTGCTCCACCTTGCACAGTCAGACTAGCCGCAGATCGAGCTCCAGCAGCTCTGCCCCTTCGCCTTGCAACATCGCCGCACCTCACGATCGTTGGATCGGGCCCAGGCCCTTGATCCAACAGTACGAAGCCTCAATGTGTCCTCCCTGAGCCTCACCCCAAGCCTCGAGGCTCGGGTCAACTATAGCATCCTCCAGCCGCCACGCATGCTCGGTGCTCTGAGCCACCCCCTCTGCACCCGAACCTTGTGCACAGGTGCTTTGCACGTGTGTGAGGGACAAATTGCACCTCGTCCCTTACCATTCCAGAGAACTGCAAAAGAGTCGCTGCCTAGAAAATTTTAAACAGAAGCCCCCTATGGATTTTGAAAATTGCAGATAATCCCTTCAGGGATCTTTTGAAGAAGAAAACTTTTTTTTTTTACATTTAGACCCCTATGTCTTCATTTTATCATAACTTTCTCATACGAACTCCATTTTTACCATATAATATATCATTTTGAAGCTTATTCAATGCTCTATCATTTCTACATCTTGCGAACATGTCTAAAGACTTATTGATAATTATAAATTGAGGAGTATCTTGATCAATGTAGGTTGCATTGTGCATTATTGTATTAAGAAGATTCTTGATGCATTATTGCACGGACTCGATTGCAGACATTTGATTTTATCTAGTTCTCTTCTGCTATTATTGATAATCTTTACGAATTTAATCTATACAGGGGTGTAATTGATTCATTATTTCTTTAAGATTAAATAACATCAAGACTCGATTAAATCGAAGCTTATTTAAGGATTTTTGCAAGCTTAATTCGAGATACATTTATGCTTTATTTGAGGAATTTGATCTTATTGTAAGGATATAATCGCGGAGGATTTAATTTAATCTCTCATAGGTTTATGTGATTATAGTCCATTTACTTGAGGATTATATTCGGGAGAATTTGGAGATCAACTATTCGTTGATAAATTTTGTGTGTCCTCATTAGTCGCAGGATTAATCATAGATCTACTAACACTCTTGCCTACATCCTGGGATTAATTTGATTAACTCTTTTGATATGAGAATTTTGTTTTGAGGACTATTTGATTATTCTAACGGAGGATTGAAATTATCACAGATCAGGAACTTCATCATTGTTTCTTTCCTTGCATCATAGCATATCTTTATTGACTGACACAGAAGTTAACGCAACATTTAGTCAATTATTGAAATCAATTTAGAAAAACACAACTAAAAAGCATGGTTCCCGGTGTTCAACCTTGGTGTACTTGACAAGTAAAAATTCTCAACAACATTCAAAGATTGTGATTTTTTGATCAATCGCTTTTCGTCTCCTATAGTACAATTATCGACTATTAAAGAGGTGAAAAACACGTTCATCAAGCTCTAGATGCGAGACATACCCCATGAGGGCATGGGGATGAAAATATTTCCTCGAATCGGTATGGACATAAAATATTTACCCGAATGAACATATATCTGCAAATGAGTTACCAAGTGGCAGCGATTGATTCACCGACCGTTGTGCCAATGATTGACGTGGGCGAACCATCTGGTGGTTACCCCTGTCTATTTGTTAACTACACCCTCCCAATCCCCCATTACCTTTTTCTTAATATTTTTAAATTGTAGTATAATTTTAATTAGTGATATCGGAATATAATGCAATATTCATTTTAATTTTAAAAATAATTATTTTTAACAATTAGCAATTTCCCAACCCTCCATCGCTCGAAACTATTATGCTTGAGGAGAAAGGGAGGATGGAGCAGAGTTGTAGGCAATGCTTACTTAAATATGCATTTATTGTTAAAATGAAAACGAATACATTATACTTAATTCTGTGGACATTTTCGTAAAAGGAAGTTTCTGCCACCGGGATCTCATTATATTTAAATTTGGAACGAAAAATGCTCAAATTACATTACAATAAAATGGATTTACATGAACGAATATTTATTATTGTATTTTCCAATACAAAAGAAAATACAAGGTAGAAGAGTCAAAGAAAAGATATCTTTTATCAGAGGTATTGGTGTGTGTGTGTATATCAGAAAAATTAAATACCCTGATTCTTTTTTTATAATAAAATATACATCAAACTTTTAAGATAACTTTAGTTAAAATTAAAACTTGTTTTATATTTGAATTTCGCAAATGCTAGAGTTACATGGTACTTTGTCATCAACACAGTACAAACTCAGACCGAGTCAAAACATAACACTACCGCTACATTACATAGCTTCCGAAGCGCGGCTTTTCTTAAGAAGTACACTCAGATGTGCATACTTCTGTGCAATAGGCGCATGTAACTCTGAAAGATCTACATATAAATCTTCCTTTTCATAGCAGACATGATCGGAGGTGACATCGATTGCGGAGAATATGGGTTAAACTCGAATTCTGATTGTGATTGTTGAAGGATACTCAGTTGGATCCTCTGAAAATATAGGGAGATCTTTTACCATTATTGGACGCCTTTCATATCCATTTTGTACAACAAATTGTGGTGAATGGCGTCGAGCTCCTGAAGTACAACATGTTGAAATCTGCGACGGGGCATGCGTCACCCCGTTTGGCAGAGTCAGGAGGCACGACACCGCTATGCAAGATACTTATAAATGATGGTTGACTCTGAGTGAGCCTCGTTTGCCAATAAAATTGTCCATGTGTGTGGGTTGGGTTTCTTGCATTGGGAGTACATCATATGTGGTTTAAGGGCGATATGAAGGTCCTGGCATAGAATGTTCAGCCAAATTGATACAAAATCAAATGTATGAGGATGATGTTAGGATGGGACCAGTCTCATCATCATAAGTAGCATATTGACTCACAGATTGTTGAAGGGGAAGTTGGTTGGCTCAATAAAAGAGGAATACATCACTTGAACATCGTGTATTCCCAGATCCACCAATGGTAAATTTCAGATTGTATAATTCATATATCCAATAAGATATTGCGGTTATGTACTCCTACAATGTTCGGTCACAATTTCGCTCGTTCTGAAGGAGTTAACATATAAAAAAAGATTAATTATATAATAGACGATAAAAATTGGCGTATTAACTTATATGAAATTGTGTAAACAATGGAGTCCATCTTCGATGGTACGGTTCATTAGCGTGATAGGGGGTGGTATTGTCATGGTGATCCAACGACGTGTAATGAGTCATCTAGAAGAGGTCGGATTGAGATGTGATCTGATTGTTGGGTGAGAATGGAGCCATCCAACGGACATGTTACTACATCCATGACTTTGTTTCCAATATTCAATTACATACAAACATCAGCATAACAATTACATTTTATTATCCTAAGAGAAATTATAATTCATAAAACATAAAAATGGTCATTGATGTCGTCTTTTACAAGTGGTCTTATTATGACCATATACTTTACACCTACCACACTTCACTTGAACTTTTCCCATCTCATCCATACTACCGCAAAGTCACCTAGATCTGCGCCCATCAAACTTTATTCAATATTGGAATACATTATTAGTGAAACTTCTAAATCATGCCCGAATCGACAATCAGAAATCAGTACGAAGGCATGTGCATATTTGGACCTAAAGAACATCTTTAAGTGATGTGTTAACGTTGACACTGCCATACACGAAATAATATGTCGGCGTATTAGTTTCACTACATGTGTAAATCCACGGGTACACTCAGACTGCTGCACATTTACCATAACTTTGTAGAATCCCTCAAGGGCCCACATCTCAAAAATATTTTACATAAATTGCTCGAGAATGAGTGATGGAGCAGTTTGAACATGTCTGTCCATAATTTTTCACATCAAGATATCAAGTGCGCTGATGTCTTCTCTCTAAATTGGTATCTTTCGACGAAATATATGTTCAGATGATAAAATATTTCAAGTACCAATGTTAGAACTGGCAAACCGCAAATGCCCCTCAAGACACTATTGAAACTCTTGGAGAGTTTCATCATAATGTTATCCCATCATCAGCATTCACCAAAGACGCAAGCCCCCTTCATCACCGTCCGATTATCGATATATCCAATCGAATGCATAATTATCAATAGTACAAAATTGATGCATAATTCTATTGTGCTCAAATTTAATGATGATTGCTCCGATGTTATAGAACCTCTAGATTCATTTATTCATATATCTATCATGGTGCATGTTTGCTTGCATGTGATGGGGACAAAATCGACGACAATGATCCAGTTCAGGTGGAAAGTATCATATTAGCAAGTTCTTTAAACTAGGAAATCGATGGCTAAGCATGTACAATTATGATTAATGATATCTAACAATTATGGAGAAAGAACCTCCGAGTTTCCAACTGTTGTGAATCACGGAAGCAAACACGCACAAATACAATCAAACAAGCAAGATGCAAACACAAGGATTTACAAAGTTCACCAGTAACTAGGCTACGTCCTTGGACGGCGGTGATCCGTTTCATTATATGGAAAAAAGGTAATAAAGAGATACTGAGAAAGTACATATATGGAATGAGAATAAGGATCAGAATGAAGATTGCAGTATCTGATGGCCCTAAGGTTCCTTTTATACTGTAATAGAAGAATACCATTTGTATTCAGCAATCCATCCCAACATCTCTCAGCCAATCAGGATTTAGGAGGTAGATCAGACATCTCAGGAATCTAGCCCAGTAGCTCTTATCCAGTCAGGATTCAAGAGGCAGATCAGACAAGTCTACAATCAATCCCAGTAGCTCTTAGCCAATCAGAGTTCATGATGTAAATCAGCCACATTAGCAGCCCAACAAGTGGTTATTATTCAAGTCATACGAACAATCTCCACCTTGAATTAAATTCTCACATAACAGAGTCAACCAGTGTTAAATTTCACCAAGATTGATTCTCGATGGTAAAATTAACTACTATACTCCACCATGAATTCTCCACTAGCAGAATTAACCGCTGCTACAATCCATCAGGGTTGAGTTCTCATATAGCAGATTTAACCACTAATATACTCTACCATGAGTTGAATTCTCCACTAGCAGAGTTAACCACTGCTAGAATCAACTGGGGTTGAATTCTCATATAGCATAATTAACCACTATTATGCTCCACCATGAGTTAATTCTTCGCTAGCAGAATTAACCACTGCTAGAATCCACCAGGGTTGAATTCTCATATAGCAGAATTAACCACTACTATGCTTCATCATAAGTTGAATTCTCCACTAGCAGAAGTAACCAATGTTAGACTCCATCGGGGTTGAATTCTCGGATAGAAGAATTAACGATCGCTTGAAAATCAAATAATTGGATTTAAGTCATATTAACAATCTCCACTTTGAATTGAATCTTCAGAGAAGTTTTGCCAAGCTTCACCATGTCGGTGGCAGCCCCTCCTTAGGGCTACTGCCATTGTTGACATTGAGCAAGTCCAAACAGTGTTTGAACTTACTCTCAGGAACTATAGACCCTTGCAAGGTGTATAGGATCTTCTGCTTGTTGCCCTTGTGACAACAACCTCAACTTTGACAACCTACATGACTCCACATTCAGCATTGTACATGTATCCATTAGAGTCCAAGACTCCAAGAGATATGAGATTCTTCTTCAAGTCAGGAACATGACGTACTTCTGTCACCTTCCCCACGACTCCATCACGCATCTTGATCTCTACAGAGCCAATCCCTACAATCTTACACGGTGCATCATTCCCCATGACGACGTTTCCGTCATCTATCTTCTCATAGGTGCATAACCAATCTTTATTGGGAGTCCTATGGTAGGAGCATCCTGAATCAAGAATTCATGTGTTATCCATCGCCTTCTGATTTGTGGCGGTGAGAACAAAATCATCTTCTAAATATGTGCCTCCTTGAGCCACTGCGGCAATTATGGCCTTCTTTGGACAGTCTTTCTTCCAATGTCCATGTTCCTTGCAGTAATTGCGGATGTCCTTAGAATTGTGATTTTTGGACTTCTGATTTCCCTTCTTCGTGTAGCCAGGATCGACATTACTCTTTTCATGAGTCATAACCAAACCCATAGCATTAGAGTCATGCATCCCAGTAGCCATATGTCGAAGTTCACGCATATGCAGACTTGCACGAATTTCTCTAGGGACATCGATTCTCTTCCCACAATGAATGATTGAATAAATTTCTCAAACGATAATGGAAGAGAAACCAATAAAAGGTAGTATCCTCATCTTTAATCTTAACATCTACATTTCTTAAATCCATCAATATTGTATTTAATCGATTTAGATGTTCTTTAAGAGATGTACCTTTCTGCATTCGAAGAAAGAACATGCGTTGCTTCAAGAACAACTTGTTGATCAGAGACTTCGTCATGTACATACTTTCGAGTCTCAACCACATACCAGTCATGGAATCATCATCGTCAACCTCTGCGATAATCTCATTCACCAAACACAGCATGATCGTTGAGTGTGTCTTTTCTTCCTGCACCATCAACTCGGACGGCTCGAGTACCTTCGCATGCTCCTGATCTAACGGTGCCCAGATGCGCACTGCTTCAGAAGGGTGCGCATCTTGATCTACCATAGACTAGATCCATTCTTCCCTATGAACTTCTCGATCTTCATATTATGCGACACCATCTTGCTAAATGATGACCATTTTCCTTTAACTATATCAAAGACGGTAAGAAAGAGATGACCATTTGTATCGATAGCTGTAGCGGTGAGCATGTGCCTTTTGTATTTTCTGAACAACTTCTCGTATTAGTACTAAGAACCGGATGACAATAAGAGAAACCGATAAACGATTGAGGAAGTCCCAAAAAGTCGTAGGAAGGCATCTTTTATAGGAATAAGGGCCACGATTTTAGATATGCGTACTAGAGTTGTTTCGAGTTCGTAAAATGACCTTGGATTGCAATATTTCACTAACCATATAATTCAACGAATATCAATATAAGAGAGGTCTCTGCACCTCCGCATCCTCTCCAAGGTCACACGCTTTCCACACTATGTTTTTTTACAAGATATGTTAACCTTTTTTTAACAGCAACAAGAATTAGGATAATGATGGGAGTCAGTTCAATTTTGATCTTAGTATGGTCACAGTATAACGACAAACAAACTTCGATGTACATGCATGGTTATCAAGAAGCGATATTGCATTGTGACATGTATATTCTACATGGTAGCTAAGCACTTTCCAGTTGCCACGATCTTTACTTCAACTACCGTGCAACTTCTATTGGCATTCATCGTACAAGCAACTTTCATTGTATACATATTTCTTGAATGCGATCATTTAAATTGAACATATTTAGCGATACTCCAAGTGCGTAGCTCGTTCACTGATGATGCCTTCAATGTGAGGGGCTTATTAATCTAGAATTTTTCGATGCGATGGACCTATTCATCTAGAATTTTTTTTCCTAGTATAGCGCCATCCCTATGGGCATTTTCTTCATATAAAAATGGTATCACCTTAGCTATGAGCTGAAAATCCCATCCACATTCTCCGAAAATGTAGGCTAAATCCTCCATCATATTTAAATCCATCCCATAGTCAATTAGAGGATCATAAATAGATTTTTTATTTGTCGAACGGATGAGAGATTCTGACTATGACCACTCATAAGTCCTAACCTATTAAGAACAGATTCACGGTCTATGTCTTCTTGATCTCATTTGACTTCAGAAACCTTAATTTCGTCTTCATTTCTTCGATATCTTTCCTCTTTAACGTCTTCGTCTTTCTCTTCTTTGTCTCTTCTTCTTCATCTCCTTCGTCCTAGTCACCTTCATGTTGATCTTCTTCATCAGCATTATTTACTTGCTTATGCAAGTACATCATGATGATCCATCCATTATCAATAGCACAAGCTTATACAAACAGTTACAACCATCAATCGATTCGTAACATCAACGACGTCAACTCGTCATTTTCAATCATGATGGGAAAGAAAGTCCTCTCATTTATCGACCACTTACAAGTTATCTTCAATTCATACATGTCTAGGATCTATAATCAGGTACTTGTATATCCCAGATAAATCGTTATAGCTGCTAGAAAAGGCCATACCGCTTATTCTACTACGTCCAATTTGTAACCTATCTCAGAGTTATGATAGTTCATACTTCCGCCACAGAATACCTTCAAGTTCCACTACAAGAAAAATGAGTTGTGGTCACAGAATGTGGCTATGGATGCTTGTAGCCACGATAATTCCGTGGCCACTAGTTTCTTGTAGCTACAATTCCGTGGACAAAGCTTCATACAAGAGTTGTGACCACGACAAGTTCTGTGGTCACTTGTAGTAGCCACGACATATTCGTGATTAAAGAACTCTCGCGACGAGACTTGTAGCTACGACTATTGGTCACGACATGTCGTGGTCAGAGCCCGATTCCCTCGCCACAAGCCCCACATCCGTGGGTATAATTATGTAGCCACAACTTGTTTTCCTTGTAGTGTTCTTCATTTATTTTGATTTGTTACAAAGTTTTTTCAAATCTGGATGAATTATACATGGTTTATAGCCATACTAAATCAAATTCAATTAAGTTGGTCAAGTCATGCAAACATACGAGTGGGAGCACTTCATTCAATTTCAAGGTACTAATTAAGTAACCACTACATATGTTTAAGTCTAGACACCAACTTAATTACAATAAAAATTAATACGATTAAGATTGTTGTAAATAAGTTTTTAAAAATATTTGAATTTTATATTTTGATCCATAATCTTACTTATAATGATTTCAGCTGGTCGACCGTGTCATACAAACATGCAAGTGTGATTAAAGTTGATAAATTAATACTTTAATTTAACGATTAAAGTGAGAAACTCCATAATGACCATTAATTGTTATTGAAGATGGTAAACATGAGGGCCCTTATTCAAAAGAACTTGTATTCTTCAAAAAAAAAGAATATGGATCAACAACAAATACTCGAATTATTTTAACAATTATTCTGATATTTATAAGGTGAATCCATAACAAATATCGATTAATATGGTTTTAAGGCAGAGAGCTATCTAAACTATCTTAATAATTAAATTAAAATGTATCTACAAGTACTTAAAATGCCTAACTAACATATCTCATTTTACATGATCTATTTGAACATGTCCAATTAAAATGTTTCTAACAACTAAACTATATTAACATGGTTATTTAAATTATTTTAGGAACTAAATTAAAATGTTTCGACACCAAACAACTAACATGTCTATTGAAAAGGACAACGTGTATTTTCTAATTAACATACTTTGATTTAAATAGTATACGAAAAACGAAATTGATATTAAATGATAAATCATATCTTAGTTAGAGGGATTGCTTGAGGGAGAGGTTGAAAGAGAGGAAGAGGTTGAGACGAAGGGGCTTGAAGGGAGTGCAAGGGGAGAAGAGAGCGCCTTTTACAGGGACGGACGGGGAATGGTTGACTATGGATGAAAATGGTCGGATACAGATACGAATACATGTATTATAATAATTGTATCTTTTTCAAAATCCGGATATGAATACGAATACGAATGTCACACGAATGTGTAAAATGTAAAATCATATCCTCAAAATACGAATAAGAATGCAAAATGAATATTGATAATTCAGATACGGATGTTTGACAAACGAGTACGAATTAATATATGAATATTATGCATGTCCAAATTTACTTGCTATATGTATTTTCGATTCATAATAATATCTAATATATAAAAAGTATGTTAAATATTTTAATAATGAGTATGTGCATAAAAATAACTAAATAATAAAAGAAAATATAAAGGTCACTACAATAAAAATTGAGCTTTAGTGATGTTTTTAATCTGTCACTAAATTAGCTGTTGTTAAATATACAACGATGATATTATTCGTTGCGAAATGATTTTTCATACTTGAAATTAGTAACGAATATCATATCTGCCATTATATCATTAGCAACGGTTCACATAATGACACTTATCCGTTGCTATTTTTCAAAATTGTAATTAATCGTCGCTAAATTCTGAACTAAAAAAATAGCGACGATTAGTTGATATTCTGAAAAATAGCAAGGGATAAGTGTCACTATTTGGACCGTTGCTAATGATATAGCAACAGATATGATATTCGTCGTTAATTTCAAGTACGAAAACCTCATTTCGCAACGAATAATATCGCCGTTATATATCTAACAACGGCTAATTTACTGACAGATTCTGAACAAAACATCACTATGGCTCAATTTTGTTGTAGTGGGTATAATTAAATTATAAAAAAAGCTTACCAAACTTACTTCTTTATGTACCATGTAAAAATTAGTATCATCCGGAATTTGAACATTCGTATTCATAGTCGTATTCATATTTTGTATTCATGTTCGTATCCTTAAAAAATAAATATTCGTATCCGTATCCTCAAAAATTTGAACATTCGTATTCACATTTGTATTCGTCAAAATTGAGGATATTATATTCGTATTCAGTGAACGTTGAACATTTGTATTCGTATTCACTGTATACGAAAAGATAGCATCTATATCCTCTGTTTGATGAACACGTATAAGGACGGATACAAATATATTTGTATTTGTTTTCTTCCCTAAGGTTGACACACTCAACAACTGATATGGCGACAGCTGCTGACAAACTCGAAAACCACTTGTCGAGTCAACCATGTTCTCCTTGCCCAGCTGCTGTCACTCTTCACATCTTTCTCTATAGTTCAGGCCCCCTCGAAGAGCACAAAAAGATCTTTTGAATCGTCAAATGATTTGCCCAGTGAGGTGCCAGGTTATCGCTTCCGTTGGATGTGGATCGGACGGTTCTCATAGAGGTCGGATGATCGGCACACATTCTGAAGCCGTTCAATCCCCATTCCAATGGATCCCGTGCGATACAGAGGATGCAATCCCTACGTGAACCAGTCCAATCACCTGCCATTAAGAAACAAATTAAACAGGTAGATCTGCTTTAACGTTATCTCGCAAAATCACGAACATGATTCATGCACCACATTTTTCTGCATAAGTCGCATCACATTAACGTTATCAATTGATTTACTATGCTCTTTTATTTCTTTCCAAACGCAAAATCTCTGACATTAGAGTCTCGTGAAACGTAAGATGAGAACGTTTACACACAGCATAACCATGCAGCAATTGATGACGTGGTAATTAATAAGGAGATTAAGCTGTAGATTGTCTGGAATGGTAAAAAAACAAAACCACCAACCAAAATAAAGAAACGGAAGTTCTCATGTCAGTTTAATAGTTGTAATATTACACTAAATATAGAAAGATCGAGCAACGAAGAACAGGCCATTGCAACTTGCTCTTTGCTTCTCCAAAACATTGGAAGAGGTGTCATAATCTCTTCGTTGATCTCGTCGGAGTGATTCTCGTAGATGGACCCCTGACTATTGTGGCGTTAACGGGCGGCGTGATCGGTCAGATTGGCCTTGTCTGCCTTCGATTCCAACCATTGTGCAACTTCGTCGGCAGGCTTGTCGATTGCCTCCGCCATCCTCGACCACCTCCACCCCGCGCCGTCACCGCGGAGACGATCGCCAATGCCATAGGAGGATTAGGCCGGCACCGAGACTAGATGGCGAAGAAGGCACTTGTTGATCAGTCAATCTTGATGAAGGCTGTTCTGGCCATGTTTGATTTTAATTTAACGATGAAATGTGTGGGAATATCGATTAAGATATTATCATGTGTTGCACCGTACGTATGGTGAGGGTTCGGTAATTTTGATCACTATATCATGCAATAAGTGAGAAAATATGTCCTATCAAGGGAAAATTTATGTAAAAAAATGGTATATGTTCTTGATATATTCGCTACTCAACTCGTATGTCAGATTTCTAACTTCCTTTTTATTTAAGGTTTAATGGAGCTCCCCACACGGGGAGCCAACTTGGTTATTCCCATTTTAACTTGTTTCATTTTTTATGGTAATTTCCGAAAATATTAGGTGGATTTAGATAACTATATGACATCAGGTTGTCATTCAAATTTCATGTAAAACATACATTCCTAACATGTCTATCAAGATTGTCAAATTTTATCGATCGCATAATTATTGAAATCGATCCATTTTAGATGGATGGATTAGGAATGTTTGCTTTACACGAAATTTGAATGACAACAAGGTAATATATATATTGGTATAACCCCCTCCTCCCCACAACCGTCCCACTCCCGGTGTTTTCCAAAAATGCCTTAAAATGAAAAAATAAGAATGGAGGTAGCTAAGTTGAGTCCTCCGTGAGTAGGCACTGCAAGGAAAACAAGTTGTGGTTACAAAAATATGTCCACGGATTTGAAGCTTGTGGCAACAGAATTGGACTCTGGCCACAACACGTCGTGGCTAGTAGCAGTAGCTACAAGTCTCGTCGTGAGAGTTCTCTAACTACGAATATGTCGTGGCCACTATAAGTGACCACGGAATTTGTCGTGGCAACAACTCTTGTATAAAGACTTTGGTCACGGAATTATAGCTACGAGAAACTAATGGCCACGGAATTATCGTGGCCACAAGTTTCCGTAGCCATATTTCGTGACCACAACTCATTTTTCTTGTAGTGAGAAGTGTTCATGGGGCGGGTACCCAATCCATTTGATTGTGACCCGTCCAAACCAGTTGTTATTGGATCATGTGTCGACTCATTCCATTTGAATGTGTACCTAATTAATATCAGCGGGTAATGGATATACCCACGGGTATTCCGTAGATGTACCACCTCCCACTACAAGAAAAATAAGTTGTGGCCACGGAATGTGACTACGGAAACTTGTGGCCACGATAATTCTGTGGACACTAGTTTCTCGTAGTTACAATTCCATGGCCAAAGCTTCATACAAGAGTTGTGGCCACGACAAGTTCTGCTGTCACTTGTAGTAGCCACGACATATTCGTGGTTAGAGAACTCTCGTGACGAGACTTATAGCTACGACTACTGGCCACGACATGTCGTGGTCATAGCCCAATTTCGTGGCCACAAGTCCCACATCTGTGGGCATAATTCTATAGCCATATTTTGTTTTCCTTGTAGTGTCCAGAAATTACTTAATATTAGATAAATTTATATATAGGGTTAAATGGGGCTGCCCCCAGGGAGTAGCCAACTTGGCTACTCCCACCATTTTTTTCCCTCATTTTTATTTCTTTGAAAAATAAAATTTGTAAAATTCATCATTATATCCCTCTAACATTCTATTAAAATTTCGTCAGAAACAGAGGCTCCTACGGCCTCCATCCAAACAAGGTTGATTTAAAAAATCTTGCGACCGTTAAAAAAATGACGTATGGATGAGGGCCTAGGAGTCTCTGTTTCTGACGAAATTTTAATAGAATGTTAGAGGGATATAGTGATGAATATACAAATTTTTATTTTCCAAAGAAATAAAAAAATAAGGGAAAAATAAGGGTGGGAGTAGCCAAGTTGGCTACTCCCTGGGGGCAGCCCCATTTTACCCATATATATATATATATATATATATATATATATATATATATATATATATATATACACACACACACATACATATATATATAGAGGTGAATGGGGCTGCCCCCACTTGGCTACTCCCACCCCTATTTTCCCCTCATTTTTTTTATTTTTTTGGAAAATAAAAATTTATATATTCATCATTATATCCCTCTCACATTCTATTAAAATTTCGTCAGAAAACAGAGACTCCTACGGCCTCCATCAGAACATGGTCGATTTAAAAAATCCTGCGACCGTTAAAAAAATGACGTCTGGATGGAGGGCTTAGGAGTCTCTGTTTCTGACGAAATTTTAATAGAATGTGGGAGGGATATAATGATGAATATACAAATTTTTATTTTCCAAAAAAATAAAAAAATGAGGGAAAAATAGGGGTGGGAGTAGCCAAGTTGGCTACTCCCTGGGGGCAGCCCCATTATATATATATATATATATATATATATATATATATAGGGGGTCTTTCATATGAGACATGGTCCTTCCATCCCTAAGGAAGGCCAACGATCTGGACCATCGGATTCAAATCCAACGGCAACTTCAATTTTATTGCCCAAAAGGGTATTTGGTCATCAACTTTCGCATTAATTATGCATGTCAATAAATATTCCGAAATTCTAAATTTAGCTATTTTTATTTTTTGTATTTTTTGCATTACCATGTTTAAAATATATCCAGTTTTATTCTGGGCGACATTACGTAGGGCAATGTTTGTATGTTAATGTCTTTTTTTGTAGAATCTGGTGTTCCTTTTGTAACGAGTGTATGTTTTTTGTATTTACTGTGTTTCTTTCAAAATTAATCAGCCATTTGTAAATTATGTATGGTTATTTGTAGAATACAATTCATATTACCAATTAATGCATAATTATTTGTATTGATTGTATGGTTCTTTGTATAATAGAATTTTTATAGTTACTTGTAAAAATGCAGTAGTCATTCACGCTTAATGGATGAGTAAAATATCACCGAAATATGTATAATACACATTCAAAATGTATAATGCATATCCAGAATGTGGAATACACATAAAATATACAATACGCATAAAAAACAACAACTGTCATTTTGCACTCAATTGATACGTACAAATACATATCAAATATCTCTAATACACTTCAAAATTGTATAATACACATAAAAAAATGTATAATGCACGTCAATATTGTATTTTCGTGTCGACGAGACCTTGCCACGCTGCGTCCATTCCTCCTCTCGTGTTCCCTTATGCTCCTCTCCAACGCCGCCGCGTGTATCGTACGATCCGACGTAGGATCTCGCTCGATCCCGCCAATAAGATGTCCATCGCACGATCCAACGCAATACCCGTCCTCGTCTTTGCTCTGTCGTCGTTTGTGTCATCGTCGACGACGTCCTCCTCGTTGCAATCGTCTGTGTCATCCAGCCATTGCGCGAGCCGTGTCGTCGAAGAAGCTTCACCGTCGACGTCCATACTTCTCCTGAAATAAAATGCGAGCAACAGAAGGCGAAAATGAAGAAACGGATTAAGAAGCTTCACTCGCTCGACGTAATCAAACAGATCCTAGATTCATCAACGTAATCAAACAGATTAAAAGAGAAGGATGCAGTAGGTACGTTCTTGCCTCACCAAACCCACCTATTGCAAGTTGCTTATTATGTATCTCAACTAAACACATTGACCACGCTTTCCAGAGCAAAAAAAATAGAGATGGGCGATGAATACCTGCATCCTTGCAGTAATCCTGACCGTCGGCGCACATACAGAGGAAACTGGAGTCTTTCGTGGATATGCATCCCACACGGCTCATGCTCATCCGTCCCCAGATCGTCGCCGCCTACCCATGAGAGAGGAAGGGGCGGCGTCCCCTTTAATTTCAAAATAATTCCTGTTTTGAAGGGATCAACCCTAGCCCTCAATTAATGTGACATTAATTACATGCTATATTTAGATAATGCATAAAGACCAAAATGGGTTTTTATTAATTTTATTAAAAAAATTAACATGCCATTAATGACAACCACACGATTAAAGACGGAAGACTGAGATTGTTGGCCTTCCATATGGATGGAAGGACCATGTCTCATTTGAAAGATATCATATATATATATATATATGAGTGATCCTATGAGAGCAAAAAAATGTGAGAGCATGAGAGCATGCATTCTGGACCACATGATTCTGTTTTCTCTCTCCTGGACTTCTCTCTCCTGCTTGGATCATGTGGTCCAGAATGCATGCTCTCATGTTCTCACAGGTTTTGACTCTCATAGGATCACTCCTATATATATATATATATGTATGTATGTGTATATATATATATATGTATATGTACGATTAGGGATGATAATGTATAGGAATATGTCCATATTTTCCGCTTACCATATTTGAACAATTACCTAATAGAGATGTTTGTATCCTTCATTCAATCGAATTCGGATGCTCTCCCCCCCCCCCTCCTCCTGAACCACCCCCCCCTGGTGATGCTCTCCCCCCCCCCCCCGGTGATGCTCTCCCCCGCCTGGTGATGCTCTCCCCCGCCTGCTTGAGTACAAAAGTGACGCTCTCCCCCGCCTGGTGATGCTCTCCCCAGTCCTCAGGTAAGAGCCCCCTCCCCCCCCCTTTTTTTCTTCTCTTCTCTCCTCCATCGCCTTTCTCTCCATCCTTCTTCTTCTTCCCCCATCATTCTTTCTCCCCACTTTTTCCCTCACCGCTTCCGGTGGCGAATCTCCCCTTCTTTCAGGCTTCCCATTCGCAAAACTATGGGATGCCGGGGCTTTAAAAAAAGAAAAGCAGCTCGTGTTAAGGGCAACTCGGCTATCAGACCTCGGGAAGCGATAGATCAAATCCTCGTTCCATCAAAACCTCTAAAGATCCGGAGAAACAGGGATGACTATCTTCTTAAAGATCAAACTCGCCAAGCAAATGCAATGGTTCTGAGGGGAAAAAACTCAAAGCGGGTGTCAACTCTGAAAAAAACTAAATCTCCCTGTCCAAAAAACAGCAAACGTCAGGGCCATGGCGTTCTTGGGGAAAAAAAGATAGATTACAGCTGCATGCCCCCCTCTACGAAAACCTCTCAAAATTCCAAAGTTCAGGCGGACCTATCAAAAGTTACCCTAGGGGAGAGAGTCCACCATAACGCTCACAACAAGCTGCTACCTGACTCCTTGTCGATCTCCATTGAAGATGAAAATCATGAAACCACCTTTACTTACAAAATAGTTGATAAAAAGGTCATCTCTTGCTCTCTCGAATCGGGAAGAAAAATCTTAAACCATTTTCACAACATCGGCTGTCCGGACTTAAAAAACCTTAAGGACTTCAAAAGCCCCGCAACAAAAGAGATTCAGTTGGGTATTCCGAGCCTGCAAAATCGAAGGGCACAAAAAGGTAAAGACGACTCATCAGGTATCAAGAAGAAGAAACCGGTCTGGATTCTAGATTTCTCGACTTTGTTTGATTCCAAATACTCGGATGATTTGAAGGCTTCCAAAAAAATTTTTCCTTTAAGCAGAAGGGGGGAAAATTGGACTGCAAATGAAATTTCATTGGAAATTGATAACAAAAAACCTATAAATTATCCATCTTCCCAGCGCCCTAGGGTCGTTGATTTGGGTGATTTGGGTTGCTTGGGGGTAAAGGGAAAAAAACTTGGAGGCTCCCTGTCGTTTAGCGATGAAACCCGCCCTTCTTTGAAAAAGATTTGGGTCAGAAAAGCGGATCTTCCCAAGACTTCACCTCCAAGACTTGTAAACGATGGAGGGTATACTGACAAAATAGCAAATCAATGGACTCTTGTCCAAAACAAAAAAGATCCTAGAAAGAACACGCTGAAGATCTCAAAATCTTTGGATAGGACGTCTGCAAGGCAGGGTGCAGCGGACGGAAATGCAAGAAAAAAGGGTTCGGAGCGTGAAACCGAGTACGCCTTAAATGCTAGAAGGATCCTGGCTAAGGAAAAATTTCAAAAAAAAAGCCAATCAAGGAAATTGTCGATGGGCGTAGGTACGGGTCGTTGGGTTTGGAGAGAAAAAAAGGCTGCGATATCAGGGGATAAGGACTACTTTTCCTCGGTCGAGTACGCACGCTTGGGAAAAAACGCCATCACGTCATCTGAAACCTCGAAGATTGGTTCTACCCGATGCTTCCGATGCTTTGAGCTTGGCCACGTTCTACGATTTTGTACAAAGAACATCCGGTGCTTCCAATGCAGGGAAAGTGGACATAAGGCGGCTTTTTGTCCATTGAAAAACCTATCCATCCAAAATACTCGCTATCTCCCAAACTCTAACCAAAAACCCTGCGACTCCTCTATCCTCATGGCTCCGCCGCGGACTCCGAAACGTCCAAGATCCATATCGCCATCTCCAGATGCTAGGAGGATGCTGGATTCTGAAATCCACCTGCCTCCGAGCAGGCCTGCTCAACAGGTGCGATCTCTGCCTCCCCCGCCGGCCCAGGAGTTAGGTCATCGTCATTCAAACCGCCCTTCTAAAGAAAAGGTTGACCTTCAAGGAAAAACGATTCTACCGTTCTGGAAGTCGGACATCTGTGAGGAATCAAAACGCTCGAGAGCCTTCTTTAAAGACTGTCTTATTGTAGAATACTCAGGTATCATCAAGTCTGTAACTTTCGCGAAGGAGCTGCTGGCGAGGGAGGTTTCAAAAGCATCATTCCTAAAGCTGTGGAAAATTTCTGAACATCAACTCATTGCCCAGGTAGATTCCGACGCGATCTTTGAAACTCTTGCACATTCGTCTCTGCAATGTGCCGATGGATCTTGGCTGTGGTTTTATAAGTGGTCTCCTTCTTTCGGGGCAAAGAAGGTGGAGGAAGTATCGGCATACTAGTTAGGGGCGATTGGTCTCCCGTTTCACCATCGCTATCCCTATGTTCTGAGCAACCTCGTCAAACAGTTTGGGAAACTTCTCGACTTCGAATGCCCGGAGCTCTCCGGCGATTGCGAGGACGCCTCTGTTGTAAAATTGCTGGTTGATATTCCGGACGTAAAAAATATCCCAAAGGCAATCGAGGTTTTCACGGTGGATGGAATCTTTGAGGTCTTCTTCTCTCCGCTGAAAGCCACCTCCGGAGTCAAATTTATTCACTATAACACTCCGCGGGTGGACTCGTCTACGCTCAACAACGCTCCTATTGCTTTTAAATTCGAGGAGGATGGGTTGGGAAGACCAAACAAATGGAGTAGACACGGGACGATTTCAAATCGGATCGTGGAGCCTCTGGAGGACTTAATTCTACAAGATGATGCGTCGGTTTGGGAGAAGGTAAACCTCAATGTCTTTCCCTTCCCCAGCCATAAGGGACCATCCGCTGCAAAAATGCTTGTTACTGAAAAGAAACCAGACAGCTCAAACCTTTTCCAAGCTCTAACTTGGCTTCGTTGCATGGGCCAAGAGATCGACCCGGCAATGTGGAACCATGTTAAAAACCTCTCCTCCAAGGGGATAGAAGATGACCAATGTATTCCCAAGCCGCTAAATCTGGTGGTGGACCTAACTCCAAACGAGATTTCAACCACAACACCCGTTGGAAGTCAGAAGGATATTAAAGGAAAAGGTATGTCTCTTGATCTCTTCTCGCCCGGAAAACCTGATAACTCTTTCACTTTATCTCCAATAACTCCGCTGAGAAATTCAACATTATTGGATTTTTTTGATTTCAATTTCTCAAACTCGGGAAAAAGAAGAGTTCTCCTTTCGGAGTTGAGGAAAATCTGATAAATAGGTTTCCTTGACGGTTTAAACCTTGAAGTCTTTTCCGCAAAGTTTCTCATACTCTTCTGAATGCTTAACTTTCTCACTTGGAACATTAGAGGCTTGGGGGGAATTTTGAAAGAAAAAAGGCTGCAAAATTTATTACGCCATCACAATTTATCTCTCATCTGCCTTCAAGAAACCAAAACAAAGAGCTTACCATCTTTCGCGGACTCGGTTTTTTGGAAAAATTATTGCTGGCACTCAAACCAAAGGGCCAAAACTTGTGGCATTCTAACGGGCTGGGACAAAACAAAAATGGAGGTTGATTTAATTAGCGACCATGACTTCTTCTCGATATTTTTCTTTACTCTGGCCCCCGGAAACACAAAACTGTGTATCCTCAATGTTTATGGTCCACCTGGCGATCCTTTAAAAAAGGATTTTATTGGATCGCTCAAATCCTTAAGATTGCAAGATGTTCCCACTCTGCTGCTTGGGGATTTCAATCTAATCAGATTAAGGCAAGACAGAATCTCCAAGAAACCCATCAAACGATATGACTCAATGTTTGATGCCTGGATAAACTCATTGGGTCTTATTGATCTTAAGGAAAATGGTACCACCTTCACCTGGTCTGGGTCTGCTGACTGCTCCTCTTGGTCCATTCTTGATAGAATTCTTCTGAATCAAAATTACATGGACTGTTTTCCATACAGCGCGGTCAAAAGACTACCAAAAACCTACTCTGATCATAATCCCCTTTTGTTATCATGTGGTTCCTTTAACAAAGGTAACCGCATCTTCAGAATTGAATCCTTCTGGATTCAGAGACCATCCTTTTGCTCTTTAGTGGAAGAATGTTGGTCGAGAGTCATCCTCTCAGATAACCCTTTCCATAGGTGGTCTGCTAAAACCAAAAACCTCAGAAGGTTGCTCAAAGTCTGGAAGAGGGAGATGATCCCAGACATAAACAAGGAAATCCGAGCTACGGAGGAGGAAATTTGCAATTTAGAACGCCTGTTAGGCGGTGGGGACCTATCTGCCCAACAAAATTTAAATGATACTTACAAGAAGCTTCTTGCCCTAAGGACTGATGAACACATGATTTGGCAACAAAGAGCTAAGATTAAATACACTTTGGAGGGAAATGAAAATACGAAATTCCTAAAGACCATTGCGTCAGCAAAATCCTCAAGAAATTTCATCTACGCCTTGCGCAATAGAGAGGGAATTCTGGTTCAGGACTATGATAAGCTCTGTGGGGTAATTATGGAATTCTACACTAAATTATTTGAGGACCCCAACAGAGGTAAGCTTTTTTACGCGATTCCATCCTCTCTTACTAGAAGGTTGGATGACCACTCAATCTTTACAACTCCCTTTACTCTCCAAGAGATCGAAAAGACGATTGCCGGTTTCAAGAGCAACAAAGCACCAGGTCCGGATGGACTATCCATTGAATTTATCAAAAAGTGCTGGCCTATTCTCAAAAAAGATTTCATGGATCTTGTGAAAGATCTTCATAACAAAAATTTCTTCGGGAGGAATCTTCGTCACCTGAACAATACTATTGTATCCTTGATCTTCAAGAAGGGTGACCCTTTTGAAATTGAAAATTTTAGACCGATCAGCCTGATAAATATGCATATTCGTATCATCTCTAAAGCCATCGCAAACAGATGGGCCCCTTTCCTCGCACAAAACATACCACCTTCTCAATGTGCCTTCCTGAAACAACGATCTGCGAGTGATGCTTTTACCGTGGCAACTGCGATAATCAATGATTGGGATCGTAGGGGTAAAAAAGCGCTTGTTCTTAAAATTGATTTCCGTAAGGCTTTTGACACCTTGCGTTGGTCTTTCATTATAAATACGCTCAAGGCAGCAAACTATCCTGACATCTTCATAAACTGGATTAAGGCTCTTCTGGAAACCACTGGTATCTCATTTAAAGTGAATGGAAACTCGGCCGGTTTCTTTACACCAGAAAGAGGAGTTCGTCAAGGAGACCCACTATCCCCTTTCCTTTTTATCCATTCCCTCTCGGTTCTAGATGCAATGCTGGCAAAACTCTCCGATCAGGGAAAATGTAGAGGCTTC
The DNA here is from genome assembly GCA_037367405.1 of Ottelia alismoides. Lineage (NCBI taxonomy): Eukaryota > Viridiplantae > Streptophyta > Magnoliopsida > Alismatales > Hydrocharitaceae > Ottelia > Ottelia alismoides. Next base: position 297,412 of record JAZKJV010000205.1, on the reverse strand, counting down.
TTTAGAAAAGGGATGGAAACAATGATCACAAACATTCAATTCGCGGATGATTTACTTATCTTCCTTGAGTTTGATTTAGAGGAGTTAAAAAATGTCCTCCTTACTATCAAATTGTTTTGCCACATCTCCGGCCTTGAAATAAATCATTCAAAATCTTCTTTTTTTGGTCTCAACGCCTCCGAAGCGGAGCTTTCTGATTGTCGGCAAATTTTGGGTTGGAAATTGGGCACCTTTCCATTAGAGTATTTGGGTTTTCCACTTCCAAGGAAAAAACTTACCTCAAGTGATTGGGCTTCCTTGGTCGGTAAATTTGCATCCAAATTACAGGCTTGGAAGGCTAGGGTTCTTTCTCTTCCTGCTAGATTAACCCTAGTAAACTCATCTCTTACTCCGACGATAAATCATGTCATGTCCTGCTTCAAAATTACAGAGGGAGTTATTCGTAAAATTGACAAGATTAGAAGAAATTTCCTTTGGTCTGGAAACTCCTCAGCTAGAAGTATGTCAAAGGTGGCTTGGGATAAGTTAACTAGACCCATTGTAAATGATGGATGGGGCATCCTAAATTTATCCCTTTTCAATAACGCTCTTCTTACAAAACATGCCATCGATATCATTGATTGTAAAAGACCTTGGGTTTCAAAGTTGATTAGCGCTACTCAATTCAGGGGGGTCCCATCACCTATCTGGAAAAATCAAAACGATCTCACTCCAATATTTGGAAGAATATCATTAAGGGTTCAACTTTGCTTCAGCCAATTTTAAAAAAGAAATTGGGTAATGGAGCACATTCATCTTTGTGGAATGACAAGCTGAATGGTTTTGATCCAATCCTTAAAACCCATCGACCTCTACGACCTTTTGTTAAAAACAAAGATATCTCGGTGGAAAAGGGACTGCAAAACTGGCGAGCTCGTTTCAATTGGTTTAAACGATTGAAGTTAACCCTCCCTATCGGGTTGTGGACTAGAGCCAGAGCTGTTCAGCAATTTTTAGATCGTATAGATGGTGATTTACTACTCAATGCTAAGGATATAACAATCTACCCGACCTGACCCCCGGAAAGAAAATACTTCTGTAACAAAAACATTATATTCTATTTTGGGGGATGGTGGGATCAGATCAACGGTGGCAATGCTTTTCAAGAAAAAAGCGCTTGACCCGAGAGTCTATTACTTCATCTGGTTGTTAGCTCACAACAAAATTCTCACTCAGGATCTTCTAGGGAGATTGAAAATTCACTCTGTCAACAGATGCTATCTTTGCAAAAATGACCTTGAAAATTACTTCCACTTGTTTAGGGATTGCCCATTTTCTAAAGGATTTTCGAAGCCTGCGCTATTAGATCAGCTTTTGATACCTTCAATTTGTTATCACTAGGATGGGGGGAAATAAATTTCTCCGATGATGCTTGGTGGGGCTGGCAACTAAACTTTACTGCTTGGTGGCTGATCTGGAAACATCGGTGTAAATTGGCTTTTGAGGGAGTTTCGACAGATCCAAACTTTATTATTAAAGAAACAATACAAATCTGCTCTATTCGAAACGGCTTAATTTTATTGTAAATCTTCTGTTTCTCGGATATGTGTTTCTTTTCCTCTGCAAGCAGCATTGTTAACTTATTGCCTTTACGCTTTCTGCTCTAAATCTTCTCCCCTGCTCGATCCCCCGGGTTCTTGGTTCATGCAGGTGCTGCTTCAGCGGATGAATCTCCTGGTAGATGGATGGCCCCCTAACCTGCTCTATGGTGATGCTGTGCTTTGAACTTTTGGAGGTGTTGCTGCTCTGCATATTTTCAAGCTTTTTGGGGTGTTTGCTGAAACTCCTTCCCGCTGCTCAGCTATGCGGTGTTTTTTTGGGTGTAGGGAAAAATGTGATAGTTGCTTCTATATTTTCATGCTTTTTGGTGGCAGCTTGACAAACTTGCCTTCGGGTCTGTATTAAACTTTAAACTCCTTGTCCAACTGCTTTTTACGATGAATGAACTTGAACCTTTTTATCAAAAAAAAAAATTCAATCGAATTCGAATACATATATAGATATTGAATTTTCAAAAACTCGAATATGGATACAGATGTGGTCTCAGTTCAAAATATCAAATCCAAATCCAGATGTTCAAAATTTTAAATATTTAACTCATTTGGCATTATTTATTACCCGTGATTCTAGGTCATACCAAGGTCAGATGTGATGTCGTCTTTGATGATGTCGGCTACGACGGCGGGTTTGATGACGGAAGGTTCGATTTCTTAGTCGAGGTCTAAGAATGTCAAATGTAAGAATTGCTTATGGGTTTGGAACCTTTAATATTCTAATGGTTTGATGGGTGCTTATTATGTATGATCATGAGCAATGACGGAGAGAGGGGGAGGCCGGTGGGGGCTTGGTCCCCCGGCTCTCGACCAAAATCCGTATATATGTTTAATATATAGTACTATATATAATCTAAATACATTATTTAATAAGTAAAATTTACATGATATGTATAATAGCCCCCCATATCTCAACAAAAAAATCAATATATATATATATAGGGAATAAAGGGGCTGCCCCCACCCTATTTTTCCGTAATTTTTTTATTTTTATGAAAAATATCACCATTTATATTCATCTATATATCCCTCCAACATGTCATTCAAATTTCGTCAGAAGTAGATACTCTTTTGCCCTCCATCTAGAACATGTAATTTTAACGGTGTAAACATTGTTTTAATCGACCTGTTCTAAATGAAGGGTATAGGAGTCTCTGTTTCTAACGAAATTCGAATGACATATAGATGTGATATATAGATGAATATACATGGTGATATTTTAAATATAAAATAAAAAACTCGAAAAATGAGGCGGAGGCAGCCCCATTGGACCCATATATATAATCTAATTACAATAATTAACTATTAACAATACATGATGTGCATAAGCAGATACTGATACATCCGTATATGTTCATCATCATATACTTTTGTAAACCATCACAGATATGTATTTTTATTTTATGATATATTATATAGATAATGATTTTTTCTTTTTATTTTCTTTGCATATACGGATATGGATTTGGATACCTCTTTCATTTTTTAGGATCGTAAAACAGATGTGGTTACATAATTTTCTAGTGTATACATATATGGATACATACCTATTTGTATATGCATGTTTGCAACCCTATTTGTATATGCGTCCATTTTAAAATAGATATGCAGATAAACGTATACATGTCAAAATATATATAACAAATATGACATTAATAAATGCATATTTCTGTGATATTAAGAGTTTTGTACGGATCTTTTTGTCAATACGATGTTTATAGAGATTATTCATGTCCGATTATAAGCTTATATAGGTACTTTTATAAAAATCTATTCCCAATATTAGTTTCAATCAATTACGGAATTATAGGAAACTTACCTTATAGATTGAATTCGTTTCCAAGAATCCAACTTTATAAATTTAAACTTCCATTAATGTTCTATATATCCTCCGAATTTTGCTCAAATCTGATGTCATTTCTTATTTTATCTTAGTGATTAAAAGTCCAATCAATATTTAAGAAATCTAAGTCTCATTTAAAAGAGAAACAGACTTTTAGCTAGGGTGGAGCATTGGGCTCGACCCGGCTCAACCCAGGAAAGCCCAGCCCAAGCCCATCAATTTTCCGTGGGCCTTGGATTGGGTCGAGGTCCTCTTTTTTCAGCAAACTGAGGACCCGGACCCGGCCCAAGGCCCGCGGGATCGGGCTCGGGTTCGGGTCGGGCTCGGGCTTGGGCCGAGCTTAACCCGTACTTATTTTGATTACATTTTCAATTCCAATTTATTGTTATGGATATAATTCATCCATAACACATGAATATTAGATGTATTGTTATGATATAACATTACTATTGATGGATAAAGGAAATATTGGATGTATTGTGACTATAAATCCATGTCCCCTAACTTAGTTCTAATATGATATTTTGAAATATGAGGGCACGGGCCCGGCCCATTTGTACATCGGGTTCGGGCCGGGCCCAAGCTTTTGTGGGTCGGGTCAGGGTCGCGTCCGTGCCGGCCCGACCCAATACTCCACCCTACTTTTAGCCATTGATATAAAATGGCAAATGATCTTGGATTTGAGTGAAATTTGAAAGATATGTATAACATTATTCGAAGATTCTATCTATAAGGTTGGATTTTAAGGAAAAAAATCGAACAAAAAATAGTTACAACACCTCTGTTGTAACTTACGTTACATCAGAGGAACCACTACCCAAATTAACAACTAAAATGATAAGATAAATTAGATAAATAATATCTAAATAATTTAGCCCCCTCAAGATGAATTTTCTGACTTCGTCCTTGATCATGAGAGGGAAGGCTATGTCTAGTATTATAAAACATCGTTTATGTTGTCCATGTAATTATACATTTTGTGTGCTTGGAGCTTATTAATATGATAGACTTACGTACTAAAATTTAGTATTTTCACAAATGATGGCATCCAATTTATTAATGTTATTGTATCTATGTTAATATTAGCGAAGATTGTAATTTTTGTTGACATCATACTTAATAACAACCGATCTATAGTTTGTAATAGATATTTCTCTGATTATCGTATTCGTATTCGATATATAGATGTAGTCAATATGGATATGGAAACAGCCACTTCCGCATCATATCCGATACACTTTTATCCTTATATACGATGTGATTTTTGTGCTATCGCATTCATTATCATCTTGGTTGAATGTCACGATGAATAATATCAATTTGGATCGTAATCGGGTCATTATCATATGCGTTAAATTTGGCATCCATATATGTTCATTTCAAAATGAATAAATATATGAATATGTCACATTTTAGCCATCAAATAATGTAAATTAAATATAAACTATAACATATTAATTTATATTCTTTTTTTATCTAATTTGCGTTCATTTCATATCCTTATCATTTTCCATATTTACCGACATGTGTATATGCATCCATGTCTATATTTCAAAAGAGATAAGATCAATGTTTATATATCAGTATTTGTACCTAACCATTTGCATCTTTTTGAATCAATTGATAGAGGAAGTTTCTAACCGAGCTCCTGCGAGTACCTGTTACTCAAAGTGGATTTTTTGGATGAGGCACGAACCTTGGTATAGTGGGTACTCGACCCATCAATTTCGAACGAGTATCCATGAGTTTAGGGTCAAAAAGAACATATCAAGTTTGGTACCTGCAACATGAAGTTAACAAAAATTTCGTGATTCTGTCGTATTCATGTAAAATATTATATCCAATTCGATCCATTGAATTGTTTGTAGCATCGGATTTGTTGGAGAAACAGATGAATAATCATCTACTTCCAAAAGAAATCGAAGAATTTTTCATAGGTTTTTCGGGCTTCGCTTGCTTCATTTCTTATTAGAGTCCAGGTGGCAACCTTTAATAGGATGAGGAAGTTTGGTCAATTATTTTTTTATCGCCATATTTATTTGAATCTGCAGAGCAAAGAAACATCCACAATGTTCACAGATTTACGTGGAAACCCTTTAATCTGGAAGGGAAAAAACATGGAGAGAGATGTCCCGCTCGTCGCCACGGGTTAGGGTTTTCGTTTCTTTATATTCACTTCAACGAGGGGAGAATACTGTTGGATTTCCTTTGTATTTCAAAACCTCTCTACTTCTTTAGTACGTATGAGTGTGCGTGCGAGTTTAATTTAAAATATTATTTTTCCAAAATTTATTTTAAGTCTACGTAATTTTCAATTTGCATACAAGTACCTAACCCACTAATGATCTTGGAAATGAGACTCATTAAATCCAAATACCTTTTCTTTTTTGTATTCAGGTCATATAGCCGTTTTTGGCATTAAACATGTCTCCTCAGTAATGTTGGGTGCATCCAACGAGATCATAGGAACTCGTTATCATTTAATGTCTTGATGGGAGATAAACGACACTCTTTTTGGCTCTTTGTTAATGGGCATTCCGTATATATAAAGGACGGTACTCTTAGCCTTTCATACACACAACAAGAAGCATCAACACTCTTTTGTTCTCCACCTCCATCTGCTACCCACCACTTGTGCGCTCATTGCGAATTCGCGTAGGCAAATTTGTGTGCTTTGTTTTTCTACGATGACGAGGGCCAACAGACGTTCAACACTGCTCTCTTGCTAGCATCGGGAGGCAGCATCCAACTGGGAGATGATTGAATTTGGGAGCCAGGCTGCCATCAAGCTCGTGCATAGGAGCAGCGGAATATGTCTTCACGATATCGTCTTTCGATGTGTCTCTATTTTCCCATGCTGGATCTTTCAATCTGAAATTTCTTTGTTCTTATTTTGGTCATATTTGCTTGTCAATCTTAAAACAAAATATCTTTATAAACAGTGCTAGAAAAGCATAGTTTTTCCAACATTGTGAAGACATATCTGATGAATCCGCATTCCATCATCTTTATTCTATCATTCTGGCCTCAAAAACCATGGCAAGTGTGTATTTACTTAATTCCCGCATCTTAGCATTCATGCATGTGCATGTAAATAGTGTATAAAATACTGTATTTAAAGCCAAAATTATAGAATAAATAAAAGAAAAGAATAAGAATAAAATATTGTAAATATTTTATGACTCGAAACCCCGAGACCTAGGCATCTCGATGACTAGGTCGGCAAGGAATAAAGTAGGGGGAGATAAGGGCCAGATACATATTCTTTTATTCATTCTTTATTCATTTTGAGACCTATTTTTGGTTCCACTTTTTATACTCCAAATCAAGAAACTTTATACATGAAAGCTATAGATAATTAAATGAATAAAAATACAAAATTGATTTCACTCAAAAATATTGTACAGATAAAAAGTTATGATCTGAATAAAAATCCAGAAACCCAACTTCCCAAACATGTATCTCCCTAAAATACTCGAAATTCGTTAAAATCACCTTTAATTATATATAATTTAAAATAAGCTATTTTATGGCGGTGGTTTCACAGTTGGCGGAGCTACAGTTTGAAAGTTGAGTTTTGGACCCTTGTAGTATACTTGTACATATTAAAATAATCATTTTATTATTTATCCATTATTTTTATAATTTCTTATTTTTATAATTTTGTAAATATTATTTGTAATATATATGTCCATTAAAATCAGACCAAAAGCCTCAAGAAAACACAGAATTAAATACTTGTATGTCATATACATAGGTATAGTACCTGTATATATACTTATAGAATTAATACTTTTATTTCATTAAATGTATAAAACACATCAGAAAAATAAAACAAAAATATATTTAAGTGTATGAAAGTATTATATAAATTTATAAAATAATAAACAAAATAAATAAATTAAATATATAAAATAAAAATAAAATAATAAAATATATAGCTAAATATACCTACATAGGCCATAAAAGGTAACTTGTAAATATTAATCTCGAAAAAATAAATAAAAATCATCGTAAAATAATAAATATTTTTTATTTAATAACCTATAATTAAATAAATCATTTACAATTTTTAAACGAATTTATAAAGGTTTTTTTCAGGCTTTTTCCTGGTTGGTCCACGTGGACCAACCAGGAGGGCTGGAGAGTTGACCTCGGATCAACTCTCTGATCCACTGCATGCCTGTGTCAGAAGTGTATTTTTGTCCGTTTTGGCGGATTTTTCTAGGTCGCGTCGTGCCTCCTTTCATGATACTCCCTTCACGACTTTTGATCCTTGTCCATTGCTCTTACACGCCCATGGTTTATTTCGATCTTCGGATCACTGCATCGCCCGATATCCTTCGATCTTGGAGCCCATCCGTCAACTCTTCAAAACGCCACCCTCCTCTTCCATTCAAAAGGGGAACCCTGGTTTGTTCTGGTCTTCTCCCCCTTTCGTGTGCTTTGGCTTGCTGGTGGTGACAGCTCCAGCTCCAGCCATCTAGGGAGGATTTTCGACGAGGATTTGGGCGAGTTCCACCACCTCCGGCGAGCCCCGTTGTCGAGGTATCTTCTACCTCAGGTTCACCCCTTCGAGGTGTCTATTTTCTTCCATTTTTCTTCGCATCTAGTTCGTCTCATCCTTAGGAATAGAGTATCACATTTACCCCCGCGTTTCACCTATCGATTCGCACAATCGACACCCCTCGCTGGAGCAAGCTCCGGCGAGCATCCCTATCGCCGTCCTCCATCGTTTTCGCCCATTGCGGGGTCGGGGTAGTTTGCTCTCAACCCTATAACCATCTTTTGCAGGTACCGGAACGCAACGCACAACTGGGGGCATTTTTGTCCGTTCGCCGACGATACCTGGAGGGCCTTCGCTCCTCCGACCTCGCTAGTGAACGTCGGAGCTCCTCCAACCTTTTTGGGTCTCCTAGCTGATAGAGAACAGTCCAGGCACGTCGCCGGCCAGTTTGGAGCGTCAACAAAGGTCGGAGGGCTGAGATCAAGGTCGGGGAAACTCGCTTCGCGGCGAGTTCTTCTCTGTTCTTCGTCTTGGCCTCCCCGTCGTTCGATTAAGGGTCGTCGCCCAGGATAGCAGCAGCCCTCGGATCATGAGCCTCCTACAGCCATCGATCCTCGCTAAAGGATCTAATCTGGGTTGCTGAGTCGAAGCGTCATCGGCGCATCTGAGCCTGCCACGTGTATTAGTGGGATAAATCCCACCGTCCGATCGCGCCAACGCGAGGGTATTTTGCGCTCAAACCCTCGCAATTTTGTTAATTTATTAAGTGATTTATAAACTTTCAGGGGCCCGTTTAAAACTTTTGTAATATTTTCATACCGCCCCCGTAACTTCTTGGAAATTGCATTCGAGTCCAAGCCACGTCACCTCATGTACCAGCGCGTGTGAGGGGAGTGGCTATTTTGCAGAAGACCCCTCGTGGGTTTAGCTATTTCATCTTGGTCCAAGAATTTTCAGATCTAGTGTAATATTTTTGGAGTATTTGCAATCTAGACCTCGCAAGTTTTGTTATTTACTTTGGTGCCCCTACCAGGAGCGCGTGCGTACGCACGTGGGCCTGGTGTTTTTATAAGAGTACCCTTGCGGGTTTTGACATTCGTATTTAGTCTATTAATTGTGGTATTTAGTTGTAAAATTGTGTGAAAATTGCACGCGGGCCCTTCGATTTTCTGCTATTTACATTAATGCCCCTAGCAGTTGTGTGATTTTTATTTGTTGTTTGTGTTTATTCCGTGCATCTCTAAATTGCAAAAAATCACTAAAAAATTATGTTAAGCTCATGTTGCATTGTCGAGTCACACCATAATTTTGTTTTGCATTTTTATTGCATTTTCATAATTATTAAAAATCAAAAACATGCATTTCCAACAATATCTGTGTTAGAAAATCCATGAAAATTAGTAAAACTTTTTGAAAAAATCCAAAAAATTACTTCTTGTGTATTTCAGTGTCTTTTAGATTTAGACCAAAAATCATTAAAAAATTCAAAACAAAAACCCTAAAAATTAGAAAACTCCAAAAATCTTCCTAGAAATCTAAAAAATCCATAAAAATCTTAAAAATACAAACTCAGTTTCTGTATTTTCTCTTATTTATTCTCCTTGATTTAAAATTAATTTGAGGAATTTTGGATACGGATTGATATTTTTAATCCTCATTTTAATTTCGGCCAGTAGCTAAGTTCACTGTTTTCTAGTATTTTGGCTTTTAAAAATACCAAAAAAAATAGGAAAATCTGTAAAAATCGTAAAAATATTATAAATTATAAAAAGACCAAAAACATTTTATTTTCTGAATTTTTGGCTATTTTTCCTTATTTTTATAAATACTCTATTATTCTCTTTTCTTATATTTTGTGTATATTCTATTTATAAAAACAAAAAAAATATAAAATATAAAAAAAATATAAAAACAGTAAATTAAAAATCAAAATAAAAATTTAAAATAAAAAAATTAATTAAAAACTTTAAAAACCCATAAAAATTTGCATATTGGTAGGCACTTGATCACATTCACATTTTGCACAATTTTACCTTGATCTATCTTGCTTGCTCCCTGTGTTCGACACTCTACACACTTGCACACTATACACACTTTTGTAGAGTTATAATAAATTTTGACTCCACATTTGCTTGTCATTGTTTGATTTGATATTGTGGGTTAATTGTTGATCTATTCGGGTTTCGTGAGCGGTCGCTCAATGACACTATAGTCCCGCCTTGTGTGGACTATTTTGACCCTCGCAAGATCCGAGTCATCAAATGGCGCCGTTGCCGGGGAGCAACAGCGTATAGGTCGTACTTTTGTCTGATTGTGATTATTTGTTCGTCATTATTGCTCCATTTGTTTCTCTTGTATTTGATTCACATTTTTGAGCTATCTGACCATCCTCTTTTGTTGTCTTTGTGCGAGGTACCATGGATCGAGGGAGGCGCCTCTTCCTAGGCGCCTGGGCACCCACGTGAAGCCGGCTCTAGCCCGCTCAAAGAAGACAGAATTTTTATGGATTAGCTCTTTAGTTTTCAGCATATATTTGTGTAATTTGTTGTGAGAGAGAGACCTATTATTTGTAATAATACAGGTACATTCAGACTTGGACATTCGGGCCCAATTTCCAAGTGATTGTTCACTTGGGGGCTCACCGCGGCTTTTTATCGGTTTTCATCGCATTTCTTTTCCTTTGTTTTCCAGTTTTGTTTTCTTTCTTTTGTGTGATTGAGCTCTACCTTTAGGATTGATTGGCGTAATACTAGGTCCAAACACCCTAATCAACTTTGCATGCACCTATAGTCTCGATCTTTGGACTTAGTAAAATTTTGAAAAAAGTTCTTCCCGCTAATAGTCTATTCTCACCTATGGCGATTTCATCGGATTGCATAACGCATATAGATTAGGTTTATAAATTCCTATTTTGCATCCCGCATGTAGAGAGATGGAAGGCACTGCAAGTCTTCTATCTTTGCATTCATCATTTAGGCACAAAGGTGAGATTTCCATCTTGGTGCCAACTTGCATTGCTTTTCCGACTCTTCTCCCTTGGTTTTTGGATCAAATAGGAATCAAGAAAAAATACAAAAACGTTAGGCGCTTGTCTTGAATTGACTCAAAGCAAGTGATAACATCAAAAAAAGTTAAAAAAGGGGCTGCTAAAGAAAACTTGACCTAAATAAAATTGGCTAATTGGACTCATTGCTTGGGGTGAGCAAAGCCTTCACTTGTATTCAGGTTGCAAGGGAAGGTCTCCTTCCAAGTGAGCAGAGCGGCTTCGTAAGGATTAGAGCCCAAAACCCAGTCTGTGGCTGCCTTGTGTATCGCTTGGATTTCCGAAGTATTGGCGCTACTATCGTACGTAGACGAGTAGGGCTTGGTCGGCATTGATGACTCTCTATTGTGTAGAGCATTGACCTCATCCAAAGTATCGAGCATAGGCCATGCCTTCACGGGAGTGTATGTCTCATTGTCTTGCGTCCGAGTAGGATCTTGCACGCTCACGGGTGATTCCGTTGCGAGCGAGATCTGAAGTATCGGTTTCGCCTATCGGCTTCCTCCCTCTTTTCTTTGGCTGAGTAGGGATCCAGGAAGGGTTACAAGGACCTCAAAAAGTGCAGACTACAGGTTACACGGGAGGAGGACAAGTACGGGATTCTTTTCTAGCAGTACTCTCTCTCTCCTATAGGCGTAGCGCTCTAAGGACTCGTTCAAAGATAATTGCATGAATTCAATCTAAAAACTACAAAGATAATAGCAGATCCTTCACGGCTTCACACGTTGAGTTGGTGAACCCATCGTTTTGTGTTTGATTGTCTAGTTGCATTAAGGTCAAGATCAAAAACATTGCACCATTGTGCACAATTCTGCACCCCCCCCCCCTCTTCATTTCTTAAACTTGCTCTTCTCAATAATCACGATAATGGCAAGGAGGTCTCTTAGGCCGTCCCTGGCGGCACCGCTATCCAGCACTCTTCCCTATTCATCTAGGACAACCTCGGGGAATCCAGACCAACTCTCCGAGCATGAGTTCACTTCCACCATGTTCCCCCTTGACCACCCTTCTCCTTCCATCAGTCCAAGAGTGTCAGAGTTTAGTGCAGCACAGAGCTCAGATCATTTGTCGGCACATGAGATGGGTTCTTTTGCCTTTGCAGAGACCCAAGACATGGACAGGAGAGAGGAGCACCCAGATGAGCAGAGACCGCCCCCGTAACTTCTTGGAAATTGCATTCGAGTCCAAGCCACGTCACCTCACGTGCCAGCGCGCGTGAGGGGAGTGGCTATTTTGCAGAAGACCCCTCACGGGTTTAGCTATTTCATCTTGGTCCAAGAATTTTCAGATCTAGCGTAATATTTTTGGAGTATTTGCAATCTAGACCTCACAAGTTTTGTTATTTACTTTGGTGCTCCTGTCAGGAGCGCGTGCGTACGCACGTGGGCCTGGTGTTTTTGTAAGAGTACCCGTGTGGGTTTTTACATTCGTATTTAGTCCATTAATTGTGATATTTAGTTGTAAAATTCTATGAAAATTGCATGCGGACCCTTCGACTTTCTGCTATTTACATTAATGCCCCCGGCAGCTGTGTGATTTTTATTTGTTGTTTGCATTTATTCCATGCATCTCTAAATTGCTAAAAATCACTAAAAAATTAGGTTAAGCTCATGTTGCATTGTCGAGTCACAACATTTTTTGTTTTGCATTTTTATTGCATTTTCATAATGATTAAAAGTCAAAACATGCATTTCCAGCACAGTCTGCGTTAGAAAATCCATGAAAATTAGTAAAACTTTTTGAAAAAATCCAAAAAAATATTTCTTGTGTATTTCAGTGTCTTTTAGCTTCATACCAAAAATCATAAAAAATTTCAAAACAAAAACCTTAAAAATTAGAAAACTCCAAAAATCTTCCTAGAAATCTAAAAAATCCATAAAAATCGTGAAAATACAAACTCAGTTTCTGTATTTTCTCTGATTTATTCTCCTTGATTTAAAATTAATTTGAGGAATTTTGGATACCGTTTGATATTTTTAATCCTCATTTTAATTTTGGTCAGTAGCTAAGTTCACTGTTTTCTAGTATTTTGACTTTTAAAAATACCAAAAAAAATAGGGAAAATCTGTAAAAATCACAAAAATATTTTAAAATTATAAAAAGACCAAAAACATTTTATTTTTAGAATTTTGGCTATTTTTCCTTATTTTTATAAATACTCTATTATTCTCTTTTCTTATATTTTGTTTATATTTTATTTATAAAAACAAAAAAATATAAAATATAAAAAGGAAATATAAAATCAGTAAATTAAAAATCAAAATTAAAAATTAAAAATTAAAAAATTAATTAAAAAAATTAAAATCCCACAAAAATTTGCATATTGGTAGGCACTTGATCACATTCACATTTTGCACAATTTTACCTTGATCTATGTTGCTTGCTCCCTGTGTTCGACACTCTACTTACTTGCACACTATACACACTTTTGTAGAGTTATAATAAATTTTGACTCCACATTTGCTTGTCATTGTTTGATTTGATACTGTGGGTTAATTGTTGATCTATTCGGGTTTCGTGAGCGGTTCGCTCGGCGACACTATAGTCCCGCATTGTGTGGACTATTTTGACCCTCGCAAGATCCGAGTCATCAATATCCACAAGTTTTGTATCTATTGTTTGATTCCATCTTTGTTAATTAAACCTCTGATTAATGGATCCTAGAGCAATGATAACTTCGAAAGACATTGTTAGTCTTAGACCTGAAAAATTCGCATGCTTACATTTCTGTAGATGGCAATAAAAAATGAGGTTTTGGCTCTTTTTAAGATTAGTCTGCTATAACTCCTCCTGAGGAACCCGAAACTCCTGTCACTCCTGGCGATCATGTTAACTCTACCATATTCTCAATAGGCTCCACTTACAGTGATCCAATCTTCCCTTGTCTCGTCTCATCCGAGAATACATTACCGAATAGATTACCTTTGTCATGGTAGGATTCTCTCTGGTTTATCCTACGAGCTTTATGACATATACCATATGCACCCTACTGCTCTTAACTTTGGAAAGATTTAGATGATAAGTTTGGTATGCAAGATGCGGGACTAGAAAGATATACCTTTATCCAGTTGCTTGACTATAAGATGGTAGAAAATAAGCATGTCTCCGCACAAGTTATTGAATATCAAAATCTTGTCTCGAAGTCTATTACTAGTAGCTATAAACTCAAAGAAAATGTACAAATAGTTGCTCTAATCAAAAAACTCCCTTCTTCTTGAAAAGATTTCGCTAAATCTCTCTGTCATAGAGAAGAGAGGATGAACATGTCTTCCCTTGTAAAGTCTCTTCAAACTAAAGATCATCACCGAACAAAAGACTCTAAATACAACCCTCCTGTCAATCTGGTAGACCATGTCAACTCCAAAAAGAAATCCCATAAATTCCACCCCAAACCCAAACAACCTTTCAAAAAAGGCAAGCAACCTGATCAGTACTGATTCTATTGGCCAATGCATCTGTTACGCGTGTGGCAAGCCCGATCACCTTACAAACGTATGCAATAACTGTAAGGACAAAAGAAGCAACCTCCTAAGAATGCTGAAATCAATATGATTTATGTGGGGGCTGGTGCTTCTGAAAGGTTAGAAACCAACTCTATTATTCTCAATATTAGTTATGCCTCCCATGATAATTGGTAGTTGGATTCTGGAGCCGTATCTCACATTTGTTATGATCGCTCTATTTTTTCTACCTATCAGGTCGATAGAAATCGTGTCATCTCTTGGGTGATGATGTCTCCGTGAAACACATCGTAGGCTTCGTACATGTGGACTTGAAGCTCGCATCAGGGAAAGTCTTGAAGCTACATGATGTCTTACATGTTCTTGAATTTAAGAAGAACTTTATTAGTGAAGTCCTAGTTATGTCCTCTGGTTACTCCTTATTAAGTTAAGGAAATAAAGTTGTAATCTCTCATTTTGGATCTTTCATAGGTGTCGGCTATACTTATAATGGTCTTGTCAAGCTTAGTGTTGAGTCTTCTAATGGTTCTTCATATATTAATGAGAATTGCATTAGAACTCTTTCTACTATCGTGTCATCTGATCTTTGGCGTGCACGCTTAGGACGCGTGAACAAAAATACGATGAAGCGTATGGTTCACATGGACTTAATTCCTAAAAGTGACATAACAAATAATGAAAGATGTCAAATTTCTTTGCAAGCTGAATTGCCTCAGAAACCCTTTAGATTAATAGAAAGAAACTCTATACTACTTGAACTAGTCCATACTGATGTATGTGACCTAAACCATGTTCTCACCCGTGACAACATGTGCTACGTTGTGACCTTTATAGATGGCTTTTCAAAGTACAGTTATGTTTATTTGCTAAGATCTAAAGATGAGCAAATAGAAAAGTTTAAAGTATATAAAACTCAAGTAGAAAATCAAAATAATAAAAACATAAAAAGGATTAGATCCGATAAAGGGCATGAGTATACTTCAAATGAATTAAACTAGTTCCATGAGAACATGGCCTTATACATGAAACCACTACTTCTTATAACCCTCAGTCTAATGGTGTGTTGAAAGGAAGAACAGAACACTTATTGATATGGTCAATGTCATGTTAGTTGAATCTGGTCTTAATCAACGATTGTGGGGGGAGGCTCTTTTAACTGCATCCCTTTCAAACACATAGATAAAACTCCTTATGAACTTCGGTTTAATATGAAACCGGATCTGAAATACCTTAAAGTATGGAGATGCTTGGCCAAAGTTAAGATTCCTGAAAATAAGAAGAGGAAGTTAGGTCCTAAGACTGTGGACTCTTAGAAAATAGTAATGGCAATAGATTTCTAGTTATAAATTCTGTTATTCAAGAAATTAGGGTTAATTCAATACTAGAGATTAGACCCGTAGATGCAGTATACTATGAAAACATCTTTCCTCTCAAATCTTCTCTCCCTAGAAAAGTTGGTGAAGGAATTTTAAATTCTGAAAACATTAAAGCCCCTCAAGATACACCTCAATTTATTGAAGAAGCAGAACCCTTAAATCAAGGAGTGGTTGAGCCCCCTAATGACCTAGGTCGAGGTAAAAGGACTAAGTTGCTAAGCACTTTGGTCCTAACTTTTATACTCTCTTAGTAGAAGAAGATCCCAAGACATATGATGAAGCTATGAAATCCATAGATCATAGTTTCTGGAAAGAAGCATTTGATAATCAAATAGAACCTATAATGAACAACCATACTGTTCTAATCGACCTTCCTCCATGGTATAAGACCATTGGATGTAAATGGATTTTTAAAAAGAAGCTGCGGGTAGATGGTTTCATAGATAAGTTGAAGGCTAGGGTTGTAGCCAAAGGATACAAACAGAAAGAAGGTGTTGATTACTTTGACACCTATGCTCATGTAACAAAAATTACCTCTATCTGTTTCTTGTCGCCTTAGCTGCGATTCATAATATTGAAATCCATCAAATGGATGTCAAGACTACTTTCTTAAATGGTGACCTTGAGGAAGAGATTTATATGGATCAACCTGAAGGATTCATAGTCTGTGAACAAGAACACGAGGTTTGTAGATTAGTAAAATCTTTATATGGTTTGAAACAAGCGCCTAAGCAGTGGGATGATAAATTTGATAAAACTGTTTTATCTGTTGGCTTCACTGCTAATGAATCTGATAGATGCATTTATTATAAGATCTCTGAGAATGGTATAGTAATCATGTGCTTGTATGTTGATGGCATCTCAATATTTGGATCAATTTCAGCTATTATCTCTGAGACTAAATCCTTTCTTGATAAAAACTTTGATATGAAAGATTTAGGAATAATTGATGTTATACTTGGCATAAAACTGAGTAGATCTACTTCTGGTTACACCTCTAAACCAGTCTCACAATGTAGAAATTGTTTGTATAGGTTTGATATGTACCATAGTGTGCATGTTAGTACTCCATATGATCCTTCCCTACATCTTAAGGTACACACTGGTAATCATGTGGATCAGTCTAGATATGCTCAAGTCATAGGAAGCTTAATGTATTTAGTCAACTGTTCTAGACCTGACATAGCTTATGCTATTAGTAGGTTGAGTAGGTACACTAGTTGTCCTAATGCTGGTCATTGGAAGGTTTGTGTCAGTCTCTAGATACCTTAATAGTACTGTAGAATACAACCTTCAATATACTGGCTTTCTTGCTGTATTGGAAGGCTATACGGATGCAAATTGGATTGCATACTCTAATGAAACCAAGTCTACTAGTGGTTACGTGCAAGGTTTTAAAAACCGAACCAAACCGGCCGATTGAACCGGTTAAACCAAGAACCAGAGAGAAAACGGTCCAACCACCCGATTTTTATTCAGAAAATAAAAACCATTCAAAACTGGTCAAAATCCAGACGGACCGCTTAAACCTGGTTGAACAAATTGAACCAAACCATTAGTTTAACCACCCATTTTTTTGACAAAAAATAATTTCCAATAAATTAACAACATACAATCTTTTCAGAAATAGTCATAATCTACTCATTCTAACCCATAATATAGTACCCCTTTATCTCTTCTCCTTCACATGTGTCAATGACTCATTATCGCTTGTCCCTTCCTGTCATATGAGCATTACCTTTCTCTTTCCACATTGTGTATGGGATTGTCCACTTATAACAATAACAAATGAAGAAGGCGTTGTCATAGCCATACTATGAGAAGTATAAATTAACAATACTTAAAATTATTTAGAGTTTAAATAGTTTTAAAATTATATCTTTTTACACACATATATGCATTTATATAAATTTTACGAAATAAGATTATTATGCACTTTCGAATTTTTTAAGAACATTTATTCCCCTAACTTTTAAGCAATTTCACTCGTGCTCCTATATTTTCTTTAAAAAATCACAATATCATCCTTATATTCGTATAAAATGGGAGTACAAGTGACTAATAAAAGGTCGCTACTATTGATTTTGTAAAAATATAGGGGACACATACAGTTGTATTAAAAATAGGGGTATAAGTGTTATTGGGAAAAAAATTGGAAGGACAAGAGTAAACAAAGCCTCGAAAGATATGATCTAGCATTTTTCGTATTTATTTGTATGATATACCGGTCTAACTCGGTTCGATCCGGTTGAACCATACGAACCAAACCAACAATACAACGGTTCGGTCTTTTCTGGTTTCTTTGAACTGCTGACGTCTTCATCGGTTCGACCGGTCAGTCCCATTGGTCTGACCATAAAAATCAAAAACCGATACATACCCGGTTTGATGTCCGGTTCGATTTTTAAAACCTTGGTTACGTGTTTCGTCTTGGCGGCATTGCAGTTTCTTGGAAATCCTCCAAACAAACTGTTAGAGCAATATCCACAATGGAGATTGAATTTATAGCTTTGGATTTAGCTTGTTGTCAGGATGACTGGCTAAGAAATCTATTAATAGATCTAGCCATCATTTCAAAACTGTTTCCTTCAATCTCTATTCACTGTGACAGTAGATCTACCATAGATGAAGTTAAACAATCTAAGGGTAACCCTGCAAAATGTTCTATGAAATTGAGGTATGAAGAGATGAGAGACTTCATTACCCAAGGTGTAATATCTCTACAATTTGTGAAATCTGTAGAGAATATTGTTGATCCTCTCACAAAGGGTCTAACTAGAAAGCTAGTACTCAGTGTGTCGAGGGGGGTGGATCTTTTACCCATTAGTTGAATACAATAGCGGTAACCAATCAATCCAAAACTGGAGATCCCATGAGGAATGATTTAAAGGGATAACTAAGTTGTGTCAATGTTCGATGGAAGCACAAACTTAGGAGTTTCACTTCTGATCTATCCCTATGGCACGCAGTGCTTTGGTGCAGTCTTGGTAGAGGAAGAATTTTTCTCTGAATGGAGTCAAGCCATATATGACAGAGTGTAGGACCGAACATTACACCCTTGAAGATTCCTACTATGTGAGTGTAACCTCAGGTTGGGGTTTATGTGAGTTGGGTATTCTCTTTAGAGCGCTCATGAAACAGATTCTTGTCAAGGCAGTAATGCGCACACCGATATGAATGACCTCGTGCCCTCATCTATGTTTGCACGATTTATTGAAATCCGAATCAGAGAGTTTGGTTCAAGACGTAGTTCACCACATCTCTCCAGATGTAGATGAATCATTGCTAGGCAAGGTTCAAAGCCACAAGCTACCTGCATAGTTCAGTAGTATTTTATTTTATGTTTTTTTTCTTTCTTTATTTTTCCTTTTAACCATTCTTTAATTTTTCTTTTTATTTTTATTCTTTAAAAAGTTTTATGAAATATGTGGGAGAAAGTTCGATTTTCTTTGTATTTCAAAACCTCTCTACCTCTTTAGTACGTGTGAACGTGCGTGCGAGTTTAATTTAAAATATTACTTTTCCGTGATTTGTTTTAAGTCTACAAATTTTCAATTTACGCACATGTACCTAACCCAATAATGATTTCGAAAATGAGACTCGTTAAATCCAAACACCTTCTCTCTTTTGTATCTAGGTTCATATAACCGTTTTTGGTATTAAACGGGTATCCTCGGTAATGTTGAGTGCATCCAACAAGACCATAGGAACTTGTTATCACTTAATATCTTGATGGGAGATAAACAGCTCTCTTTTTGGTTCTTTGTTAATGGGCAATCCATCTATATAAAGGAATGTACTCTTATCCTTTCATACACACAACAAGAAGCATCAACACTCTTTAGTTCTCCACCTCCATCTGCTACCCACCACTTGTGTGCTCATTGCGAATTCGCGTAGACGAATTTTTGTGCTTTATTTGTCTACGATGACGAGGGCCAACGGACGTTCAACACTGCTCTCTTGCTAGCACTGGGAGGCAGCATCCAACTGGGAGGTGATTAAATCTGGGAGCCAGGCCGCCATCAAGCTCGTGCATGGGAGCGGCGGAATCTATTTTCACGATAGTGTCTTTTGATATGCCTCCATTTCCCAAGCTGGATCTTTCACTCTAAAATTCCTTTGTTCTTATTTTGGTCATACAAAATAACCTTACAAACAGTGCTAGAAAACAATAGTTTTTCCAACAAATACAAGTATATACATCAGGGTGAAACAGATCTTATCCCAAGATCCGCTTACCCAAAAGACAAACATGGACTCAACACTCCTCTCAAGTCTGGCATAGAGATCATATATACATGCTCAACTTGCTAACATTCTTCACAAACTTTGTGATTGGCATCCCCTTAGTGATTACATCATTCATCAATCTTTATATATGATAACACCAGTTCCTTGGAATCGATTCTTTCTCGAACAAAGTGATGATCAATCTCAACGTACCTTGTTATGTCATGTAATACACGATAGTTGGGATGTTTATAGCAGATTTATTATCATATAATAGCTTCATAGGAAATTCAAGATCAACCCCAATATCTGTCAAAATGATCTTGAGTCAAACATCTCTGTGACATCCATTGCTATTGCTTTGTACTCACTTTCAGCACTCGACCTCGTAAAAATCGATTTTCATTTACTCCTCCAAACTATAAGGTTGCCACATAAGTACAAATTGTTGTAGTTAGGATCAACATGATATACATTAAATAGTAATTATCAAATTTAATATGAATGAATATAATGACAACGCATATTAATAAATGGATAATCATGTGTTCTTAATTCACGACCCAATTACAAAATGTAAACTAGAACCAATTCAATATACAATACAACAAATTAAGGCAAGATCAAATAAGGGAAAAAATTAAACTAAACATGGCAAACAGAACAACAAATAAGTTAGAGAAGAGATCATCGAAGCACCCATGGACTATCTTTAGAGGATATCGCCTTCACAATACCGATACGTAGGGTACTAGTGAACCGCTTCCAGGATACAACGGCACACGATCTTTATCTGCTCATACCAATAAAATCATCCTCGAAAGTACCTCGCGGAACAAGAGTCGAAAGAAGGGAACAAAAGTGCTTTGCATTGGAAGAACAGAGAGAAAGAGATAGATGACTTGCGCCTGAAGAATTCACATATGGGGAGAGTATTTTTGAAGGCATGGCATGACTCTTCAATTTCTATAACTGCCCTCTCAACAAACATCGAGTCTAAGCAGTCGAAAGAAGGGAACAAAAGTGCTTTGCGATGGAAGAACGGAGAGAACGAGAGAGTTGACTTGCGCATGAAGAATTCATGTCTGGGGAGAGTATTTTGAAGATCTAGCATGACTCTTCAATTTACATAATTCCCCTCTCAGCAAGCATCGAGTCTAAGCAGTCGAAAGAAGGGAACAAAAGTGCTTTGCAGCAGAAGAACAGAGAGAACGAGAGAGATGACTTGCGCATAAAGAATTCACATATGGGGAGAGTATTCTTGAAGACCTAGCATGGCTCTTTAATTTCCATAATTGCCCTCTCAACAAGAATCGAGTCTAAGCCGTTGGATTAAGTCGAATTCTCACAGCAGTCAAATTATAAATTAATCCATCGGATTAATTTATCTGACCCGCTAAACAAATCCTAACCTAAAAATATCGAGATCCGAGATGACTCTTCCGAGCCCGAGCCAAGGTGGAGCGTGTGCGCACATGTGGTCATCCATTCCTACTCTCTACTATTGCTACAAGAGCTTGGAATGTGAACTCATATACAAGTCAACTAAAGCTTTAAAACTACTATGTGAGATATTAAAACTCCACCCAAACTCACCTTATTCAAATTTGAGACTTCTCAACTTTCCTTCCGACCTAATTGACTTCCCACTTGAAACCAATAAGGTTACCCAATGCAATTCCATAGATTTACCAAATTAAACCTAATTACATAAAATTAAATACAACACATACAATATCCGGTAGTAGATCTCCTCATATCAGTAAAACCAGCCTAGACAGAATCAATGTAACAATCAGTCTCGATCTTACCATTATTTGTAAATATAAACCATTTTCTAGGACTTCCTTTCATATAGCATAGGATATGTTCAACAACCTTCATGTGCAGATCGGTGAGAGCTTGCATAAATTGACTCATTATATTCACAGCATAAGTAATGCCAAGTCTGATCATGTAACGAACGGGTCGTGCTGACTGGTAGAAGCATGCAATAATAGGATCGTGCGATTGGACCATTACCAGAAAGAAGAATGGTAATCAATGAGCAGAGATAATGTCATTCTCAAATAAAGTCACTCAATCTTAGAGTTCCATTATTACAATTCTAACATGGGTAAATTTGCAAAAATAAACTAGGAAATAAATAACATCTCAGTTATTCCTATGGGCATACAAATATTCTCTAAATCTTCATGCATTGGTTCATACTACTTCGAGAATTCCGTTGAGTCCGTACCACGATCATGACTAACTCAGTCAACCATGTTCTTCATTTGAAATTGACAAACATAATTTTTTGTGAGCTTAATGCCCAGTATGCATCGGAATCCATGCATGAGAATTCTAACAGACTTTTAATCAATTATATTGCATGCACTTGAGTTTTTCATTTATAAATATCATTACATGCCTAATTATTCTCATGCCATGTCTAAGTTCGATCCTTAACATGTATAATTTGACTTCTTTCATAAACATGGGTATACATATGTAATATGCATAAAGATATAAAATTACATTTCTTTCAACTTATGGGCATATTTCATAAGATATACCTAATGTACATGTTTACCATAATTCACCTTTGCATGTTAACCTCTTTAAGATGATTTTACATGACTTATGATTTAGGGTAAATTACAATTTTAGGTCTCCATCTATGGGTCTAATCCCAGAATGGGTCCCGATCTTTAAATTGTAACGATTGGGTCCAGGGCCATTAATGTAAGGAACTTTTTGGGGCTAATGACAAATATTGCCCTTGTTTTAAAAGTTGGAAACCAACCCCATTCCCTTCCCAGCAAGGCATATTCGTCATGAACTCCAAAATTTCCATTTCCTAAATGGTCCTAGGACCCGAATCATTACAATTTAAAGATCGGGACCCATTCTGAGATTGGACCCATAAATGGGACCCAAATTATAATTTACCCTATGATTTATTTTCTTAAATCAATTTTTGTACAACCATGTAATGATTTGTTCTTTATAAAACCATTTTCGTGCATAACTCGTAATGATTTACCTTTATATATCATTTTGTTGCATAAATTTCGTATATGTAATCTTGTTACATTTTCAACCGCTGCCACTTGCAGTCTATGATATGACATGACAGTGTAGCTACAATTGTAGAGGACTTAGCTTTGGCTTTTGTGATCCCTTGAAAACCATATACCTCTTGTGGTGTTGCTCCCTTGGGTTAACACAACCCCTTGCGGTCGTCCACCTAACTCTTTATGAGTCCGTGTCTTAAATATTGTTTAAATTATCAACTTTTGTTAATTCTTTCTCTCAATTTTCAATGTAAGACATGATGTGGTATGATCATAATTTATTGGTTATGTAACTCTAATTCAAATTTTGAAATTTCCAAAATTAGTGATGAGTTGTTTTGACACATGGTTTATGGGTGACTGCTGCTAATTTAGTTTCCATATGTTTATTTTATTAGTAGAGTATTGTAAAACTAAGTAGGCAACTTATAATATTTGAGAGTGATTAAACCCCATCGAATCATTTTTTGAGATGCAAGCTATATAGAAGTGTGTTTAAGATCATATGATGCATTATTATTTTTAGCCTATTGTAGTATAGATGGAACCCGTCTTCATCAATCCATGCTATAAAATACAAGCATGGCAAGTGAGCAACATATGCACAATGTGCAATAATAATGGGATTTGTCATTGTACGGACTATGCATGAATTAGTTAATTTAGTAGAAATAGAAAAATAAAACTTTTAGTTAAACAAAAAAACATGTGGTTCCATAGAGGTTTATCCTTCTATTTACGCATGTATATAATTTGCACTATATAATACCACATGGAGAGTAAAGTACAATACTATGTGTTTGAGCCTTTGCTAAAATACCTACTGCATATTGAACCTACGTTACGGACCACCAATCATCTGCAAGTAAAACATGTATGCTCCTTGACTTGGATTACTTAGACTATTGGCGAATAAGGTGCGAGTCACAACACGTATAATATTGCTAGCTTTACACAATAATAAAGACATGACATGAGAACCCCCTTAAGATCCCATAGTCAATATACCTCTCACAGCATCAATGAATTTAAGATGTTCAAATTTATGTAGTTTGATTTATGGCTCATGCGAATGGAGAAATTTACTTACTTTTAATCCACGGCCTATGATACGACTTCGTTCAACAATTGCAAATCAGTTAAAAATTTGTGATAAGTCTCCACCATAACATGTGGTTACATAACATGGATCCTATATCCGTTATTTATTTTTTTTAAACGCATTTAAAGTCTGTTCTAATAGAATATGTGTATACATGTTAACCTAAGATCCAACATATATATATGGGGGGCCCTTCCAATGAGGTTGTGTCTTTTCTGAAATTCAAAAGGTCATTGTCAAATTTGTAAATTGTGTAACACTTTTGTAAAATATAAGCTGCATATTGTAAAAATAATGATGATCTACTATTTTGTAAAATATAGCACAATATTGCAACTAACATTTGTCTCCAATATAATAATATTTTCATATTTTTTCTTGACATACATATTATGCTAATATTTACTATTAAATTTATGGAGTTATAAAATATAAAATAAATAGAAAAATATCTAAATTAGTGTGGTTTTCCATGCATCCAGGAAAGTCCCACCTCATTGGAAGTTCCCCCACCCCTATATATACATATTTAGATATCATATTTCGGATATAATCCTAAGCTGACACACGCAATCACATAGGTATGTATCTGTCTAGGATTATGTATGAGCAAAAATCAAGCATCTCTCAACCACAGTTGCTTGGTTGCGGTTCCATCTACACCATCAATCTCCTTTCTCTCTCGAGTCTTCATCATCATCTCGTATGATGAAGAAGGACGCTCGATCTCTCTCTAACTCTTTTCCTCTCTCTCTCTCCTCTCTCTCTCTCTCTATCTCTAACTTTGCAAAGGGAAAAGTGACATTGGGGGAAGGTGTGGGTGTATAGATATCAATGAGAGAATTGATGGGATATTAAATCCCATTCATTTTGGTAATGAATCTCACAATTAAGGTAATATAATAATGATATTGGGATCTTTTCAAAAACAAAAACCAGGCATTAGAAGTCGGCGTGAGGTAGATAAGTTTGCCAACAAATTTTTGATACCGGCCTTTTGAGTATTCATCAAGTTGCTTCCCATTGTTTATGCTAAGCTTATGATTCCCTCAATCATCGCAGTGGCCGGTTTACATCCTAGTTTTCAGTTTCCTTTAAAAGGTCTAAACTATACTTCATTTGGCATAGGACAAAAGCCATCATTCAATCTTGCTATTTCAATTGCCTAAGAAGTATTTTAATTTACTAAGATTTTTTAGATCAAACATCATTGCAAGTTCAGTTTCAACCACACCAATCTCCTCTTCGTCATCCCAATAATGATCATGTAGTCAACACAAACTTGGAGAATAGAGAATTTCTTTGTTTTTCTCTTGGCAAAAGAAATATGATCGTCATTTCCTTGGTGATACCCCAATATGGTCAATACAACTCTAAGCTTCCCAAATCATGTTCTTGGTGATTGTTTCAAACCATATAATGCCTTCTTTAACTTGTAACATTTTCATGTTTCTTCATAGCCTAGTGGCATGCGCATGTAAACCTCTTATTGGAGATCTAATAAAAAAAGCATTCTTTACATCTATCTGGTGAATATTTGAGACCTTAAGAACTACTAAAGTAAGGATAACCCCCATCGCGTTCATCTCTGGCACAAGGGAAAAAGTTTTTAAGTAGTCACACCATAATTCTGACTAACCTCCTTCGCCTACAAGCCTAGCCTTGTGTATATTCCTTCCACATGCCCATCTGATTGTATTTTATGGTGTAGACCCACTTTGCGCCAACCACATGTACCCCTTTCAGGGAAGTCCATGATGTCCCAGGGAGAATCCTTCTAAGAGCCTCCATCTCCTCTTGCATGGCACACCTCCACCTGGGATCAATAACTACCCCTGCAACAATTTTAGAAATCGTAGACATAGGAAGAGAAGTTATAAAGCACTTATAATTTGTACTGAGGTTAGAGTATCCAAATATCTATTTGTAGGATATCTAGTGCACTCCACATATCTAGAGGGAGGTTTTCTAATGTCTTCGTTCGTGCCTCAGAGCAATAGAATCTCCTCTGACAATAAGGTTTTGCTCACCAGCATGAGCACTTTCACGGTAACTACCATTGTCATTCTCCAGGATTACTTTCCAAAACAGAACTTGATCGGTGATTTGTAGAAGATAAACTTGGATCATCCAGGGAGGAATTGAGATTGGTTTCATGTCCACTAGATTGATAGTGAGTTTCTTGTTGATGTGTCTCGTGCAAGTGGGGTTCATGGAGCCATCTGTTCTTCCTACCCTTCTGACTTGATACCCTCCTGATCTTACACATTCTCTTGTTCATGCACATTTGAAGAGTTAATTAACTCTAACTCATCATTTATAGTTTTCGAGATAAGTTGGCATTTCTTTCATCATTTCCCTCCATATCCACCTGAAGGGGATGCTCTGGGAAATAGGATTCATTTTCAAGGAAGGTGACATCTCTCATCACATGCAGTGGGTTATTTTTTGGATTGAAACATTTTTAACCTTTTGGTGTAGTGAATATCCAATGGGTGTCCATGCATCGAGCTTCTTAGCAGTCGGTGTAGAGTTGTGAAAATAGCACATGTACCCAAAAGTCTTTGGCAGAAGAGTCCTTATAAGGTTGAGTCAATGAGAATGAAGTTTCATGTTTCAACACTATAGATGGCATCTCATGATGAGAAAGGCGCTTGCAAGGATGGCCTTGCCCCAAATTTTTTTGGAGTTTCCTCTGAAATAGAAGGGCTCTAGTAACCTCCATAAGGTGTCTAGTTTTTCTCTCTACAAACACATTTTGTTGGAGGTGTATATGCACAAGAGGTCTCATGAATAATCCATTGTGTACTGAATACATAACAAGGGCTTTAGATTCATAATCACAAGCATTGATCCGAATCAATGACTAATTTTCCATATTACATCTTAGCCAAATTAAAAAAATTTATGGCGACAGTTGCATCTTTACGACCATGAAGGAGGCAGACAAAAGAGATCATCGAATAATCGTAAATAAAAGTACAACGTATATGTAACCCAGTAGAAGCAACACACACAAGGACTCCAAATATTTGAATGAACTTATGCTTTCATAGATAGTATAAGTAGCGCAGGTGTGTTTAGCTACAGATATGACAAACAAGATTTTTCAACTTTTGCTCCTTCAAACAAATCAGAGAACAGTTCCTTAAGTGAACCAAAAGATAAATGCCCAAACATTCTTGCAATAAACTAAAGTAGCAACATACTCAACAGGCAAACGGTCTAGGCCGTCAGAAACCAAACCAATTCCAATCCTCCTCCATGTCACCAACTCCTACAGGTACATCGATCAGAAGAAAAAATTAGTTCACACTTCTAATATTTTGTTATCTTACTAGCAAAGAGTAAATTCGGAGGCATGTCGGGAACGTGAAGGGTATCATGGATTAGAAATTTATTTAGAAGAGAGATACATCATTTTCCTGCCATAGTAATATCGGATCCATCAGCAAGAGCCACACGATATTTACTAGAGGTTAGTTTGTAGGATTTAAAAAGTTTTGGATCCCCTGTCATGTGGTCGGTAGCTCCACTATCAATTATCTATTTCTCTCATTAATGCTCATATTATTCTATTTCTTTCTAAGCCGCAGTTGCAAGAGCATTATGTTGGACATGCGAGCCCACGACGAGCCATTATGCAATAAATGTTATTGCAATTCACTCCTTAATCTGAAATAAAGAGTAAATAATTTGCATAATAGGTCCCTTAGTACAATTAGGGTTATGTACCATAGCCATCTTAATGATCATACAACTGTTGATTCAATTATTGAATCAATAGAGGCTGGTGCTTGGATGGATATCTAATGAGTAGATTGAGGACTCATCAAGCACCGTCAAATGATTGTTAAGAGAGAATCTCCAGCCTGAGTAGGAGATGGCAATCCTATCTCAGTTAGCGGATATCTGACCGACCTCTTGATGCAGGTCCTCTGCATAGGAATAGAGATTCGGAGGTGTCAGATGAGTTAGGTCAAAGAGTTGACTTAACTAGATTGAGATAACAAAGTCCTATATCATATGCTGTCCATGATATAGGCACACATCCTCTGACCGGAGACAGATGTGTTACTATATGTCTGAGTATGTATATTTGGCAGACCAATAGGTTGATGACCTAATCAAGGTCTATACAACCGGGCGCTGGTGTGCATATAAGGGCATATGAGTAATACGATCTCTCAAAGGGATCATACAGGTTCAGTTACTGAACCGGAAGACATGAGCTCCACTATGAGATATTGGAAGAATCAAATCCCATGCGCATGGTCGTCTCGCTTTGGAAGCTTGAACTGAATTTGTAGGTTTGATATATACTTTGGAAAGTATATGATCAAGACCTAGGTATGATATATGCTTTTGGAAAGTATATGATCGATACCGACTCCCAATGATCGAATGAGAAACTTACTGATAAAACCATGAAGTAGACGGTATAAAGTTGATCCGATACTTCGGGTTTAATTTGAGTCTTCCAGTATGCAGGATGTACAGGTATCGGGAATACCTGAGGGTGATGTGATCATAAACGATTGTATAACCATGACGCTTCCATTCCTAGGAAGTGATGAAACGGGTCTGGATTTTAGTGACTCCTCTCAGTAGAGAAGTAATCTGATCTTAGTCCAAATGTTGGACATTGATCTGAATGTGATTCAGATGCAATGAGAAAGATTAGATTTGTGGTCTTGATTTAATCAAGCATCTATGGGAGGCCAGCGATCTGGATTTGAGATATAATCTCAATATCCATGTCACTATACGTGGAACAATACAATCGCCCTGTCTTTATCTCCAAGTATTCGCGGAGAAAAGCGCATTATCCTTAAAAGAGTTCATGGATAATGTTATTGTTGATATATGTATCCGAGCATTGAGAAAATGGATAATTAAATGTGATTTAATTATCATGAATGATATGAATTTGATTCATATTATAAGGAGAGTTATCTTAGATAATTAAATGTGATTTGATTATCAAAGATGTAAATAATGTGAATGTGATTCATATTATTTGAGCACATGAGAATAAGTTATCCAATATAATTAAATGTGATTTAATTATTATGGACAAGAATATGTGGATAGTAATATCCAATTATTCATAAATATTATAAATGTGATTTATAATGTATTAGAGAGAGCTAATTATAATTTATATGTGTTGTTAAATTATTATGTGTATTGGATACACATTGTGTATTAATTGACAATGTATATTGTATGTTGTTTTGGGTTGTGAATTTGATTCACAGTTTTTCCATGGCAAAGATTGCAATATTCTCAAATATAATTGTGAATTATTTTTGAAGAATAAAACCCAACAAAAGTTGTTGGAATTAAATAAAGAGATTTCCATGGAGATATGCAATCTCATGACATGTCATGAGATGCTCTCCTCATGGAAGCATGGGCGGCACCCAATTCCAAATAGGAATGGGTGGCCGTCCATATGGAATGTACATGGAGATGTAATCTCCATGTATATTCTCTCCTTATTTATTTGGTGTAATTTTGGATTAATTTGTATTTGATTTTGTCAAATATATTTTGATCTAAATTTGTTGGTTTTACCAACAACAATCTTAGCCATTGGATTGACATAAGTCAATCTCATCCATTGATTTTGTATGTCACATGGATTGAGATTCATGGATCCCAAAACTCTATAAATAGAGAGGCATACCCATGCTCCCCTCTTTACACACACAATGCTTGATAAGCATCTCTCTCTCTTTTCTCTCTACTCGACAGCCTCTCTTTCCCTCTCATGTGGTCGTCCACCATGGATGATCTAGAGAGGTTCTCCAATCGCCGCGGCATCGTCGTTATGCTGCCCGTTCTGTCTGCTTGTGGATCTCCGTCTCCTTCGGTGCGCCTCGCTCGTGAAGAAGACGTCGGATCTCGTGTGTTGAGATCAGGAGATCCGCCGCTTGGATCATCAATATGGATTGCCGAGAAGAACGTGAGTCATCCCCGTGCTCGCAAGCGTCTCCTCCGTCGGATCGGGACTTGAGACAGGAGGTCTCTTCGTTTAGAGACTCGATCGCAACCACGCTTCAAGAGGTAATCCTATTACTTGTTTGTGGTTTAGACGAAACGATCCGAGAAGTGTTCTTGGATCATGTGGTTTCGTTGTAAGAAAAATTTTAAATTCCTCTGCATCGAGCAACTAGTGCGACTAGTCGCTCCTCGTCGTATTCGTTACGACGCTCACGCTTCCGTGATGGTCTTGAGGATCTAACCATATCCTTCACATTATTTTGTAGTTTCAGCTTCATCAAAGTTCTCATGTTGAGATAGGCCTTCAGTTCCTTAATCTGGGCAAGAGTCTTCTTCTTCTTCTCATTGGTCGCTCTGATCTAAGATACTCACTGCAATCCTCTTATTTTTCTGATCAGACCATCCTTTTACCTTTTTCTTCTGGAGAATTTTTCAATGGTAGGAGACAATATAACCAGACTTCTTACAGTGAGAGCACTTCATATTTATGCTTTCCACGAGATATGAATGTTGACCATTTCATATTAAGACTTCTAGAGAAGAACCTTCCATCGGTCTCCTCTATTCTCTGACCTCAATCTAATGGTAAACATCTTGAATACCACAAATAGTAGCATAGTTCAATATTTGGCTAAGTAGCATAGTTCAATATTTGGCTTCTGACACTCTTAGATTCTTGGTTTAGACAACCAAGGAAGATGAAGGTCCTATTTTTCCATTCTTTATACTAGTTTATCTTCTAATAGGTGTCGCATTTCCAGGATATTTCAGATTGATAATCCAAATATTTCCATTTAGACATTAATGCACCATAATATTTAGAAACTGACAACTTCCCCTAACTGAGATTGTATATCTCACGAGTCAGCTGATAGATCCATAGGTCTCTCTTCCTCTGACCATACAGACTTTCCATATAGCCATCCACATAACTCTTGCCAACCTCTTTCAAAGAATTAAGTGTCGTATCCCACAAGAGATTGAGTTTACAAATTCAAGTTTTTATTTGGTTGTCTTCAGGTACCATTTCTCCCATGAGAGATCCTTATCATCAGGCCTCGAAGTGAGGCCATTAATATATCAGATCCATCCTCGATTTGTTATCGTCATCTCTATCAAAGAGAATCACAACAAAAAAAACTAACAAAGAACTGTCCACTAAACAAGGGCTAAAGAACAACTTTTCAAGCTAAACTTAAAAGAAACTCTCATCAATTGAAAAAGAAGGCATGCAAGCTTACTTGGGGAACACAGAAGGGCAGTAAAAAGAGAAACAAGGTACCTTTCTGACCCATTCTCCTACAACCACATAGGGACAACAGCATCAAGAATCGACACCTTGCACTCAAGGCAAATATCACCTTCAGCAGCTCCAGGCGAGCCAGCATACCAAAGGATAAAAGGGAGGTCGCAACACCTCCAGCGAGCAAGAAAGACCTCGCCAAATAGCCCCTCCATCAAGAGCCGCAATCAGCACAGTACCGAACCTGGACATCGACAATCAGTACCGCACAACGACCTACTCTGATACCATGTAGAACAAACAAATTCTACAATGCTCAAGATTAACGTGGAAACCCTTCGATTTTAAAGGGACTAAACACATGAGAGAGATCAACATCAGCTAGGGTTTTCATTTCTTGTTATTCACTTCAACAGAGGAGGGGAGAATACAAGTATATACATCAAGGTGAAGCGGATCTTCTCACAGGAAAGATCGAAAAAGTAGACGAGAGGTGTTTGAGGATGTATTATGGTTATGTTTACATCCAGTCCATCAAACTTTGCATATATTCCGTTTAAGATAACCAGTAGGTAGTTTTGGTTATCACTTTAATTTAATCACCATATCCTTTAACACATAAATCCGTAACACTTTCCTTTCATCCTATTTATTCCCAATGCATGTCGATATATCATGATATGACCTATGGTTCAAACCTCACGAACAAGCAGCTGTCCTTCCTTTAAATAGGAAAGAGGGATACCTAGAAAAATCTCAAAGATTTTATAAAACTTGAGTTGGGAATGTGTTTAGATTACCGAAATAAATTGCCATGCGATAAGCCAAACAAGATATAGACGGATGTCGATAAATCAAATAATCTAATCACAACTTTGTACAATAAAAGTCACATAAGAAAGGAAAAGATAGCATCAGAATAAAGCAATAAAAGCATGCATCAACGATTCCTCTGCTGCATGCGCCACATTCTACTATTATAGGGTTAAGAAATTGCAACCTTCCATATAAGAATCAGCCAATCCATGAGTACACCGTGAAGTTACAAAAGTTGTATTCGTGAATCGACCTCCTAAAGAAAAATAAGCACAAAGAAAAAGAACAATGGCCCAGACCCCTGCAGATCCAAACGTTTCCAAGCTACATCAAGCACAAACAAGAATGAAAGCTTCCGTTCATGTATATAATTTAAAATAATTGGAAAAATAAAAAATAGCACTAGGTCAGATAAGATTTAGCTCATATCAGACGAGGCTAAAGCAATAGACAAATAATGATTAAAACAAGACATGAAGACAGCTACAGTGTATATAGTTGGAGCAGAAAACACAGTCTACAACGAACGACCCCTCATGTGTGCGGGCAGGACAATACAAACCCTCTGTGTGCTCAAGGAACGGCAAAATAGGCACCCCTTTCGTTTCGGGCAGCCTTTGTGTGGTTGTAGGAGAGCTACAACTCATCTTTAACCTAAAATCATTAACACGATAAGAGAACACAAGTTCCTACTTAAAAAGGAATGTGAATAAAGCTAACCTCCCCTGAGATTGCGCAACGAGAAAGACCATCCCCCCCAGAATGTGAAAGGAATCTCCCGGACCAGTAAACGACCGTTTCATGCGCAATATAGTCATTTGTGCACGTCAGGGCATTCACTAGAATCTGAATAATCACAAGCAAGCGCTGCCCAAGATACTGATTAGCCCAATAACTCAATGTACCCTCATGTACCCTGGAGCAACCTTCAAGCATAGTACATGTACAAACTATTCGCAGCAGCGCATGCAATGGAGTTTTCGGTTGGATGCCAAGCAAGGTGAAGCAGTTTTGTTGTAAAATCATACGAGTTCCCATTGGCATCTACAGCATTGTTGTCTCCTCTGCAACATGTACACAGCCATGCGCACTCATTCTACTAGATAAAGTGGGAAGACAATAATCACCAGTTGCTTACAAGTGGTCCATTTTTTCATCAAGACAAGAATCATCCATTTATAAAGAATACAGAGATAAAATTGATGAAAATATAGACCTGAAAACCTTACAGAAATTTCAAATTTTATCCTGAATACAGAAAACTAACCTCGCCTGACAACTCGTGTCAGACTACTCAGAGATCTAGCTGGTCTTGCAGCACCTTGAACTTGCCGCCTATGCAAAATAAAAATAATCATAGCAAGTAGTTTGAGTTGCTTATAAATATCCAATAGGTCTCAAACTAGAAGCTTGCCGATGGGATAAGATGGATTAGCTGAGTGAAAGACGGCAACTTCGTACCAACAGGTACCATCTCATTTCACAACAAATGCGTACATTAAGCAGGATCGTAAGAACAAACCTTGTCGGATTTTTGCTGGCCTCCAAAGTTGTTGCCTCAGTGCTTCCAGCAACACAGCCAAATACACGGAAATAGTTGCTGGTTCCATATAAAATCGTCATTTTAATAAATGCATTCATATTTTAACAGCTTAACAATTAGCATAAGAACGGAAAAAAATACCTATAGGAACCAGATGGCCACCCTGAGACCATCACACTAAGACAGCACTCAAACTTGTCAAAGATGGATTCATTTTCGTACAAATCACAAAGCTGTAAAAACGGATGTCAACTCAAGAGGCAAGAGAAATAAGAATTGAACAAAATGAGAATGGTTTTCTTTAGATACATATAACATACCTTAGGCCTTAGATATTCATGAACTTGGAAAGTTGATACAGGACCCGAGTTCATATTTATGTCCATAACTGACCAAAAAAATGAACAGTTCAGCCATCATTCAGTATAAAACAAAGATGATTTCGACAACTGGTAGAAAAGGCAATGTTTTTATAAATTATTTATTTCTTTTGTCTTCTTTATGTAATTTACCCAACAAGTTACTCTCCTATATAAGAGAACCCTAGGGCTTCATAAATAAACAATTTTCATTCTTTTCCTCTCCACGTGATATCAGAGCGACGGTCTTCGACCGGAGTTCTTGAACCATGTGCTCTAACCTACCTGTCACCCTCTCTCTTTCAAGCCGCACGCAGCAGCGGCAGACGCCGCAGCATGTTGTGCCTCCGCAAGGCGACAGCCCAACGCCACCGTGGCCCCCTTGCAGTCCCCACCACCACCTGGTGCCGTATCCGATCTCTGGGGTTGAATTTATTCCCTCTCTGATGCCGGACTGCAGTCTGAAATGGGTCTAATTTTGACCGAAAAACGTGATTTCGGACATTTATATCATGTTTTCAGGCCCTAGCGTGGTTCTAGGATTGATGAGGATGGTTGCATGTGTCTACACGTACAACCAATCCTCCATATGATTGTGTAAACATGCTCAAATCGGTATACTTCCTCAGTCGAGTTCCATTTTCGATCGTTTTCCTATCATATCAAAAAACAAGGGTGATATCTTTTCTACGTCTGGTACCTTCAAGGGTACAGCTCCCATCGTAAAGATGGACATGACCAACTATAAGTTGCGGTACATGTAATTTCTGACCCATATATAGTGCAACAATAAGGAGCACATTCTGACGAAGCCAGAACCGACGGACAAGACTGGGGACAATGCTTCATGGAAACAAGATGATGTGTATCAGTGTATGCATGTATTTGGCTCTCTGTGACCATCACCACAGAGATAGCCACTGATATTGTTAACCACCCACCTCTAAGGCGATATGGGATATTATGGCATCCACTTATATCCAAGCGAAGAACAAGGCCAAGATCCGTCAACTTCAGTTTGACATATACAGGGCAAAACAGAATGGTCGTCCACTGCAGACATTCTACTCCTCGCTTCGTGGCATATTTGAGAAGCTTCACAGCTTCATACCGATTACGACCTCCACAGAGCAACGGATGACATATAGGAACTCCACCATGGCTCGAGTTTTCTTGGTTGTGTTTGATCCAGAGCATGAGGCAGCACGAGCACAACTCCTTACTGGGGCGACTATACCTCCCATGGATGAGGATTACAGTTGTCTCAGCAAGTTTATTATTCCACATGCTGTCAGCATACTGCCTTCCTCAACGATGGCTACTTCTCACGGCAGAAGAGGTTCTACCCAGTTCAGAGGGCATAGTCCTCGTGGCAGAGGTGGTGGATGTCAGCATGGTCCCTGCACCTATTGTCGTCATCCAGGACACTCCGAGGAGACATGCTATTAGAAGCATGAATACACCACATCTGCTCGCATGGCAAAGCAGATTGAGCCTTCAGACACTACAACTCATCAGGCATATCCACACGGACCACGCCTTGATGGCATTGTCTCTCGTATACGAGAGATCATGACTTCAGTGGCCGGCACTACTACTATAGGGTCCACAGATACTGCAGTTGCAGCTAGAGCCTCTTTGAGCTCCTCAGGTATCGCATACACTTTTACTAGTTGTAGCAGTGCAGATATGATAGAGTGGATCATAGACTAGTTCTTCTCACCATCTATGTGGAGACAGAGCCTGATTCAGGTCTTACAAATCTATACCCCCTGGTAGATGGGTTGTCGTTGCAAATGGGGTTCACTTACCCATCACGGGACATGGAGATGTGCATTTGACGTCATCCATGCGCCTACAGAATATTTTATATGCTCCTGATTTTCAGATGAATTTGCTTTCTATTAGTCAAATTACAAAGAATATGCATTGTCGTGTCATTTTTAACCCATCTTCTCTTGTGTTTCAGGACATACTCACAGGCAAGGTGATTGGATGTGACCGTGAGCAGCGTGGGCTCTACAGACTGGTCCAACCTCCTCATGTTGGTGCCTCTACTATTCCTATTGAACCCAATCTCACCGTACCTGTGGCACCTTCAGTTTGGTCACATTACAACAACAACAACAAAATATGGGTCATGTCCTCCCACAGATCTCCACGTGATCTTCCTTCCAGTACGAGGCTTGCCAGTTTGGGAAGCATCACCGTTCTCCATTTCCATCTCGTCAGAGTCAGAGCAATTCTCAGTTGTTTGAGCTCCTTCACGTAGATATTTAGGGTCTGAGTCGTGTCCTTAATCACCAGGGACATCGTTTCTATCTGGTTGTCGTTGATGACTAGTATAGACTCTCTTGGATTTTCCTGTTAAAGAATAAGTCTGAGGTTCGGCATGTTATTAAACCATTTATTAATGAGATAAAGAATAATTTTCTGTTACTGTCAAGTATTTGCATTCTGATAATACTATAGAGTTTTGCACTTTATACCTATCTGAGTTTCTCATGTCACTTGGTATTGTACACCAGATCTTGTGTGCCTATACATCTCTGTTAACATATATATTAGTTTCCTTTGTATCTCTCTGTTATTTTTATTTTCAGCCGTATGCTTTATGTAATTTACCCATAGTCTACTCTCCTATATAAGAGAGTCTAGGGCTGACAGAATAAACAACTCGTTCATTTTTCCCAACATGGTATCAGAGCGACGGTCCTAGACCGGAGTTCTCGAAACCCTAACCCTATCCCTACCCCACCCGCGTGCCTCTCTCTCTCTCACCGCCGCCGGGGCATACCTGCGCCACCTGTGCGGCTGCGCCTCCGCCGCGCGTGAGCGCCTCCGCACCAGAGCCTCGCGATCGCGCGCTAGCCCTCGCGCTCGCGCGCTCGCCCTTCGCGCGACTGCGCACCAGCACCTGCGCGCCTCCGCACCAGCACCTGCGCGTGACTGTGCGCTAGCCCTCGCGCTGCGTAACTGAGCACTCGCCCTTTGCGCACCCTCGTGCGCCTGCGTGATCCAGCGCCCCTGTGCTCTTGAGTGCCAGCGTGATCCAGCGGGCACCTTAGAGCCCTAGCGCACACCATATACTACATGGGTTTATTGCTTGAAGTCTACACACGCAACTAAACCCGTCTATGTTTGTGTAGACGAATCTTATCTTCAATCAATCGCTCCAATCTTCAGTTTTCAGTATGTCAGAAAGCAAGGCGGATATTCCATCTATTGGTGCCTTTCGTGGTCCAGCGCCTATTGTTAAGATGGATGGTACGAATTATGAACTGTGGGTGATGCAGTTCATGAGTATGATGAAGTCAACGGGTAAGAAGCATATTCTTACCGAAGCAGAGCCTGCTGAGAAGACTGGAGCCAATGCCTCTTGGGAGGCCGATGACGCATACGCCAAAGTTTGGTTATCTGGAACGTTGGCGATCGAGATTGCCAATGACATTCTACATCAGCCCACGGCCAAAGACATGTGGGACATTCTGGCAGCCACATACTCTCAGGCGAAGAATGAGACAAAGATTCTGCAACTCCAGCATGATATATTCACTATAAAGGAGAATGGTCGCCCTCTACATTCACTCTACACATCCCTGCGAGGGATGTTTGAGAAGCTATACAGCTTCATACCCCTGACAGCCACGCCAGAACAACAGAAGACGTATCGGAATGCGACTATGGTGGGTGTTTTCCTTGCTGCACTTGATCCAGAGTATGAGGCGGCACGATCCCAGATCTTGGCCGATTCTACTATTCCTCCCATAGAGGAAGCCTTTCATAGACTGAGCCGTATCACCGTCCCTTCCACGGCCACGAATCAGAATGCTTCAGCCATGGCCGCCAACAGGGGTCGTGGATTTCATCATCAGACTCATGGACGTGGACCTCATGGCAGAGGAGGTCGCACTCGGCCAACATGTATCTATTGTCATCGCGTTGGACACAATGAAGACACATGCTACTCTAAGCATGGATTTCCTGCATCTGCACGAGATGTTGAGCAGATAGAGCCTCCATCTGCTGCCACTTTGGATCAGCGGTTCGATGATCTAGTTGCCTGTCTAAGGGGCATTATTCCCCCATCTGGCCCAGCACCCACTACTGAGAGTCAATCTGATGCTGCTGCATCTGCCTCTGCGTCTACCAGTGCATCAGGTAGCATACTTGCATTTACCAGTAGTAGATCAGATACATTACCTTGGATTATGGACTCTGGCGCTACACAACATCTATCTGGCGATCAGAGTTTACTTACAGGATATTCTCATATTCCTCCAGGTCGAACAGTGGTCATTGTCAATGGTACCCATTCCCCAATTACTGGTCAGGGGGAGATTAGACTGACACCTTCTATGCAGCTCAAGAATGTGTTACATGCACCTGATTTTTCAATCAATTTATTATCAATCAGTCAGATTACGAAGGATTTACAATGTCGGGCAATTTTTGATCCATCTTCTCTTATTTTTCAGGACATCCTTATGGGCAACGTCATTGGTCATGGCTATGAGCAAGGAGGCCTCTATCGCCTCACTCATACTCTGTTTGATGGAACCTCACCCCTACCTACTGGACCAGTATCTCCTCTGCTGTGGCATCTGCGCTTTGGACATCTACCGCTTCAGAAGTTGCGTCGTGTGTTACCCCAGGGTCTGCCTCACACATCCATCCAATGTGAGGCTTGTCAGTTGGGAAAGCATCACCGGTCTACCTTTCCCAGTCGTCCAGGTCGGAGTAGTACCTCCAAGTTTGAGTTACTTCATATTGATATCTAAGGTCCGAGTCGTGTACCTGATCATCAGGAACACAGATTTTATATAGTTATTGTGGATGATTTCTCTCGTGTGTCATGGGTATTTTTGTTGAAAAATAAATCTGAAGCAGGGAATATTATTATCCATTTTCTTGATGAAATTCATAATGTTTTCTCCACATCTGTGAAATTTGTGAGAAGTGATAATGCCCTGGAACTGTGTAATCATGTCCTAGCCAATTACTACTCCTCCAAAGGGATTATCTATCAAACACCCTGTGCTTATACCTCTCAACAAAATGGGATCGCTGAAAGGAAACATCGCCACCTACTAGATGTCACAAGATCACTTCTTATACAGAGTCATGCTCCTTATTCTTACTGGGGTGATGCAATTCTCACAGCATGTTACCTAATTAATCGTATGACATCCTCTGTCCTAGATGAACAGATTCCTTTCTCCCTTATCTACCCTGGTAAGGATCTATTTTCCCTTACTCCTCGTGTGTTTGGCTCAGTTGCCTTTGTCCACCAGTTGTCTCCTGGTACTGACAAGCTCTCTCCTAGGGCTGTCAAGTGTGTGTTTGTTGGGTACTCCAGAACTCAAAAGGGGTACAAGTGCTTTGATCCTTTGCGTAGGCGGTATATGGTCAGTGCAGATGTTACATTTTTTGAATCCGTAATGTATTTTTCATCCTCAGGTGATCAGCAACTACCTCCAGTGACTACCGATGCCATCTATATGACACCACCACCACCAGTACCACCACCACCAGCAGCTCCACGTACTATTCCTGTTTCACCACTACCATTTCATTATACCCGCAGGCCTACTTCAGCTCATGGTCATGACTCATCTCCTAGCTAGCCTAAGGTATGTACTGAAGATATTACTCTTGATGGATCTAATGATATTTCTGAGCAGGATATGTTGCAAAGGCCAGATGAGGACACAGCTGATTTAGATGTTCCTATTGCTATACGCAAATCGAAGAAGAGTTGCACCACATATCCTTTAGCAGCTTATGTGTCATTTGAGCGACTATCTGGGGATTTCAGGAACTTTGTGGTTGCCATGTCAGCTGTAGATATTCCAAGGAATTATCAAGATGCTCTGAAGGATAGTAGATGGCGTCTAGCAATGGAGGAAGAAATGGCAGCACTTCAATCTAGGGAAACTTGGAGTCTAGTTCCTATACCTCCAGTGAGCTGCAAGTGGGTATTTACAGTCAAGCAAAATGCAGATGGCAGCATTGACAGATACAAGGCCCGCCTTGTTGCACGTGGCTTTACACAGACATACGGGGTGGATTATCTTGATACGTTCTCGCCAGTAGCCCGCCATTCTACCCTACGGATCTTGCTGTCAGTCGCGGTTACTCGAGAGTGGCCGCTATATCAGTTGGATGTGAAGAATGTGTTCTTATATGGAGACCTACAGGAGGAAGTCTACATGCAACAGCCTCCCGGTTTTGCTATTGAGGGGGAGTGTTCTATGGTGTGCAGACTTCATAAGGCTATCTATGGCCTTAAGCAGAGCCCCAGAGCATGGTTTCAGAAGCTCTCAGACCTCTTTGAAAAACAGGGATACAAATGCTCTAATGTTGATCATTCCCTGTTTGTACAGAAAACTTCAAGAGGTATTATTGCAATCATGGTTTACGTAGATGACATCTTGATTACAGGAGATGATGAGCAAGGCATAAAGCAAGCGAAAGAGAAGCTGGGTAGCGAATTTGTCACTAAGGACCTTGGAGTCCTTAGATATTTTCTGGGGCTGGAATTTGCTAGAAATCCGTATGGGCTAGTAATGTCGCAGAGAAAATATGTTACGGATCTGTTGAGTGAAACAGGTATGCTTGGGTGCCGGCCTGCTACAACACCAATGGACCCCAGCATGAAGCTATATGATGATGACACAGAGGAGGTGGACAGGAGAAGATACAGAGAACTGGTAGGCAAACTGTTGTATGTCACGATCACTAGGCCCGATATATCCTTTGCAGTGAGTCGTGTGAGACAGTTCATGGAGCAACCACGTCAGGTTCATATGGATGCTATACATATATGATACTCAGGTACCTCAAATCATCTCCAGGTGCAGGTTTGCTATTTAAGAAAGGCAAGGGGATTTCTATCTCAGCATGTGCGGATGCAGACTATGCAGGTTGTCCCAAAGACAGAAAGTCCACCTCTGGATTTGCAGTCTACGTTGGAGATTCTCTAATCTCATGGAGGAGCAAGAAACAGACGGTGGTAGCCAGGTCTAGTGCTGAATTTGAATATAGGGCTATGGCCCAGGCTAGCACAAAAATGATGTGGGTAAAAGCTGTGCTTACAGATCTATGTATAGATGTGTCACTTCCTATGAACTTAGAATGTGACAATCAGGCAACCTTGTTCATTGCAAACAATCCAGCATTCCATGAGCGGACCAAGCACATTGAGGTTGACTGTCACTTCATACGTGACATGATTCAAAAGGGATTCATTGCTACATCTCATGTTACTTCAGAAAATCAAACTGCAGATATATTCACCAAAGCATTACTACGAGCCCCATTCCAGAAGTGTGCGTCCAAGCTGAGCATGATTGATATCTATGCTCCATCTTGAGGGAGGTGTTAACATATATATTAGTTTCCTTTGTATCTCTCTGTTATTTTTATTTTCAGCCGTATGCTTTATGTAATTTACCCATAGGCTACTCTCCTATATAAGAGAGCCTAGGGCTGATGGAATAAACAACTCGTTCATTTTTCTCAACAATCTCAATAGAACAGTGTTGCTGAGCGGAAACATCGTCATTTACTCGATGTGGCCAGAACCCTTCCAATTCAGAGTCGTGCTCCTCACTCTTATTGGGGTGATGCGGTTCTCACTGCATGCTACTTAGTTAACAGCATGCCATCCTCTATTTTAGGAGAAAGGGTTCCTTTCTCGATTGCATTTTCCGAGATGGATTTGTTCTCCCTTACACCCCGCGTTTAGATCTGTGGCCTTTGTTCACAATCTTTCATCTATTCGTGACAAGCTCTCCCTCAGAATTGTCAAGTGTGCCTTTGTTGGCTACTCTCGTACCCAGAAAGGGTATTGTTGCTTTGATCCGTATCGGCGGAAATACTTTGTCAGTGTTGTGTTACGTTCTGAGTCTGTTATGTATTTCTCTCCTACAGGTGACAGACTGACCCCATCTGACTCTGATGAGGAGGTCTACATGCCTCCACCTCTTACATCTATACCACATCCTGCACCTGCTCTGCCACCTCCATCACCTCCCTTACCAACACCGCTGCCTCCACCACCTCCTCCAGTACCTACACATGCTCTTGTAGCTGCCCCTGGACCATCGCCCCCCATGATACAATTTTTGCCAAAGGTGTTTACTCGCAGATCTCACTATGTTCCTCCTGCTCACAGGTCTTCCGTCTTCCCCATCATCCAGCACGCCTCAAGTATGTAATGCGCACATTGTTTCTACCGATGGCATTACTGATTTGTTTATGCAACAGGATTCCTTACAGGATGATTAGGTACCCTCTCAAGAAGAAAACTTACAGGTTCAAGAGATGGCAGATGATCTCAATGTGTCTATTGCACTGCGACCACAGAGACATACTTGTGCTTCATACCCTCTCACGGCCCAAGTTTCTTTGAGCAAACTTTCAGAGGATTTCAGGAGATTTACCATGGCACTGTCAGCCGTGGAGATATCAATGACGTATCTGGAGACCATTCAGGATAGTCAGTGGAGTCTTGCCATGGAGGAGGAGATGATCGCGCTCCAGTCGTGTGGTACTTAGAGCCTTGTTTCAGCTCCAATTGGTGCATCCATTTTTGGATACAAATGGGTGTTAACATAAAAACATCGAGTAAACAGAAATGTAGATCGCTACAACACGTGGGTTCACTCATACATATAGGGTAGACTATCAGAATACATTCTCTCCAGTGGCCAGACATTTTACTCTACATATACTTCTATCTATTGCAGTGGCACAGGATTGACCCCTCTGTCAGCTTGATGTGAAGAATGCTTTTGTTTATGGTGACCTACAGGAGGAGGTTTACATGCAACAGCCACCTGGGTTCGTTGCTGAGGAGGAACGTCAGCAGGTTTGCATGCTCCGCAAGGCAATCTATGACCTTAAGAAAAGTCCAAGAGCATGGTTCCAGAATCTATCAGACTTAATAGAGCAACATGGGTTTGTGAGATCGAATGCCGACCATTCATTATTTGTTCAGAGGACTCAGAGAGGTACAATTGTCATACTTATTTATGTTGATCATATCATTCTTACAGGGGATGACGAGCAGGGAACCAGGCTGTTAAGGATTTCCTAGGTCAGCAATTTGTGACCAAGGACCTTGGTAGTGTGCATTACTTCCTTGGACTGGAGTTTGCCAGGAACCAGCGAGGTCTTGTGATGACCTAGAGGAAGTACGTTACAGATCTTCTCTCTGAGATAGGCATGATAGATTGCAAGCCTACTACTATTCCTATGGAGTCGAACATGAAGCTCTATGATGATGGCACTGATGAGGTGGATAAGATGAGGCACAGGGAACTTGTTGGGAAGCTTCTTTATGTGACAATCACCAGGGCAGATATATCCTTTGCAGTGAGCAAAGTGAGTCAATATATGGAGCAGCCTAGACAGGCACATATGGATGCAGTCCATATGATTCTGAGGTATCTGAACGCCTCACCTAGCATTGGTCTTCTATTTAGCAGAGGTACATCCCTTTTTTTGAGAAACGATGGGATGGGCCTCCTTGAGAGAGTCATCCAAAGAATATATTACTAAAAAATAAAAAATTACACCCGCCAAGAGTCTAAAAGAGCTCCGGCATGCCCGAGTACATTTTCATAGGAAAATGCAGATTATGCGGGGTGTCCCAAGGAAAGGAATTCTACTTCTAGCTTTGCAGTGTTCATTGGTGTCATGAAAGAGCAAGAAGCAGACTGTGGTAGCCAGATTTAGTGCAGAATCAAAATACATGTCCATGGTGCAAGCTAGTACAGAGTTGATGTGGGTCAGATCTGTTCTTACTGACCTGATTGTTGAGGTGCCTCTTCACATGCACCTCCAATGTGACAACCAGGCTGCTCTCTTCATTGCAAAAAACTCAACCTTCCATGAGAGGACCAAACACATTGAGGTGGATTGTTACTACACTCGTCACATGATACAGATGGGTCTCATCTCCACTACTCATGTCAGCTCTGGAGACTAAACAACAGATGTACTTACCAAGGTCCTAACCAGATGGTCTTATCAGAGATGTTGCTCCAAGTTGAGCATGATAGATATCTACGCTCCAACTTGAAGGGATTGTTGAGATATTAGTTATCTTTCATATCTTTTATGTATTATTTATTTTCTTTGTCTTATTATGTAATTTGTCCAACAGGTTACTCTCCTATAGAAGAGAACCCTAGGGCTTCATGAATAAACAATTTTCATTCTTTTTCTCTCCACAGAATGAAAGGTCTCTATACCCTTTTCTACATGGTATTATAGGCTTAAAGACGAATTGGAGACCCCACTAGAACACTTAAGGTCAAATGGTCTTTACTCGAGATACCCATGGTCAAGATGCGTGCATGGATAAGAATACATATGTTAGAATGCTTTAATTATTAGTGTGTTGATATGTATTTATCAAATATTAACAACTCTACCAATAGAGTAGTACTTACATACATTTTCTCCAGTGGCCAGGCATTTTACTCTACATATATTTCTATCTATTGCAGTGGCACG
Source organism: Ottelia alismoides (assembly GCA_037367405.1). NCBI lineage: Eukaryota > Viridiplantae > Streptophyta > Magnoliopsida > Alismatales > Hydrocharitaceae > Ottelia > Ottelia alismoides. The sequence goes on along the minus strand of JAZKJV010000205.1, from coordinate 252,699 downwards.
GGATTGACCCCTCTATCAGCTTGATGTGAAGAATGCTTTTATTTATGGTGACCTACAGGAGGAGGTTTACATGCAGCAGCCACCTGGGTTCGTTGCTGAGGAGGAACATCAGCAGGTTTGCATGCTTCGCAAGGCAATCTATGACCTTAAGCAAAGTCCATGAGCATGGTGCCAGAATCTATCAGACTTGATAGAGCAACAGGGGGTTTGTGAGATCGAATGCCGACCATTCATTATTTGTGCAGAGGACTCAGAGAGGTACAATTGTCATACTTATTTATGTTGATCATATCATTCTTACAGGGGATGACGAGCAGGGCATCTAGGCTGTTAAGGATTTCCTAGGTCAGCAATTTGTGACCAAGGACCTTGGTAGCTGTCACAGGGTCAAAATCCCGCTATCGATTTCGACCGATCCTGTGCGACGTTAGCTAACCTGTAGCTAACCAGCCTTCCCGAGTAGAACGGTCACGGACGTGCTCCAACTCTTCTCGATACTCCTGCTTGCTAAACGCACCGAGGCTTGGACACAAGCACAAGCTCGACTCTATTTATCGTTCAAGAACACTCTTAAGAACTCGCTCAAGAACGCTCAAGAACACCACCAAACAATCACACAAGCACGGGCACAAAGCTTCTTCTCTTATTAGAAGGGGAACTCTCTCTGGAGTGGGTGGACACTCTACACTTGTGTCTCTCGTGTACTCTGTGTGTTTACAAATGAGCCACCACCCCTCCTTATATATAAGACTCAAGGCAACCCAAGGGACACTCATTATTACATTTACAATAATGATACATAAAGACACAAGAGACCCTTTGAGTTCTTTGACAACCCTTCGCGTTCCTCAGCAACTCTTTGTCTGCTCGTCTCTTCGACTCCCTTGTTGTACTTTCGTCTTCTCGCACGGTTGACGCCCAGTCAACCGCCCAGTCATCAGCACACACGCGCACCAACGCCATGCTGATGTAGCTTTGCCATAATTCACCAAGTGCCACCAAACACTTGGTCTTGTGCCATAAGGGAACCTGCGGCCTCCAGACCCTTGTGCAGTAAACCCTTCCTTAGCGTTCTGCATGCTAAGGGGAAGTCCTCCAGAACTTCGCTATCGTGGTCTACAGAGTACAGACCATTGTCGTACGCGTAATACCGAGCATGCTCGACAATGCTCGTACTCAGCACCTGCAACGCTCCATGCCTCCTTGGATCGCCACGCCTCAATACCGATACCATGCGCCTTCGTGCGTACGCCTATGTGACCATACCGCATTGCTCCTCGATGCGTACTGCTTCACTACGTACCTCCCGTCTCCCTCGCGTACGTACCTGTTGCGTGCATCCACCGTCATGTCTTGCACTGCTGCCTGTACTCGCTGCTCGCACTGCTACTAGCACCACGACACTCTGCTACCGAGCTAGTGTCCTGTGACACTTCTCCATCACGTACGGTAGAGCCTCCAGACTCTCGTGAATAACCTCCCCGATATCCACGTATTTCGGACTCCTCCTGAAGTCCTAGCTCCATCGATCATTCTCGAGCATCCGCTATCGGGTATGCACGATCATTCTCGAGCATGGAATTTGGGGGTGTGACAGTAGCGTACATTACTTCCTTGGACTGGAGTTCACCAGGAACCAGCGAGGTCTTGTGATGACCTAGAGGAAGTGCGTTACAGATCTTCTCTCTGAGATAGGCATGATAGATTGCAAGCCTACTACTATTCCTATGGACTCGAACATGAAGCTCTATGATGATGACACTGATGAGGTGGATAAGATGAGGTACAGGGAACTTGTTGGGAAGCTTCTTTATGTGACAATCACCAGGATAGATATATCATTTGCAGTGAGCAAAGTGAGTCAGTATATGGAGCAGCCTAGACAGACACATATGGATGCAGTTCATATGGTTCTAAGGTATCTGAACGCCTCACCTAGCATTGGTCTTCTATTTAGCAGAGGTACATCCCTTTTTTTGAGAAACGGTGGGATGGGCCTCCTTGAGAGAGCCATCCAAAGAATATATTACTAATAAATAAATAATTACAGAGCGTCAAAAAAATAAATAATTACACCCGCCAGGAGTCTAAAAGGGCTCCGGCATGCCCGAGTACATTTTCATAGGAAATGCATATTATGCGGGGTGTCCCACGGAAAGGAATTCTACTTCTAGCTTTACAGTGTTCATAGGAAATTCTTTGGTGTCATGAAAGAGCAAGAAGCAGACTGTGGTTGCCAGATTTAGTGCAGAATAAAAATACATGACCATGGTGCAAGCTAGTACAGAGTTGATGTGGGTCAGATTTGTTCTTACTGACCTGATTGTTGAGGTGTCTCTTCACATGCACCTCTAATGTGACAACCAGGCTGCTCTCTTCATTGCAAAAAACTCAACCTTCCATGAGAGGATCAAGCACATTGAGGTGGATTGTTACTACACTCGTCACATGATACAGATGGGTCTCACCACTACTCATGTCAACTCTGGAGACTAAACAACAGATGTACTTACCAAGATCCTAACCAGAGGGCCTTATCATGTGAGCCTGCAAAAGTTTATGAATATATTGTGTAGTCAATAAGCAAGCTTGAGTTCCAAAGTCATATCATGTGAGCCTGCAGCCGGATGACTCGACTACACTGGTCTTGCATCCTAGGATAGGTAGCTACACTGGCTACCGTCCATTCTTCTCTTCACCCCCTCCTCTTGATCTGGTTGCCACTTGAATTTAGAAGGGAATACCCCGCTCCTCGAGGAAGGAGTTATTGGATTGGGGAATCATTGAGTTGTCATGCTGGAGAAGTCCGTCTCTTTGTCATTCTAGTTGGGGAGAGCCACTATCACCTACACTGTACGAGTCAGATTCATAGTTGTAAGGGTTTGCGTATGAATTGAGATATTTCTGACCTGGCTATTGAGGAAACTTGGGCAGAGTTTTGGGATTCTCAGGGACTGTTGGATTTCAAATCCGGTTCCCATTAAGGTACGCCCGCACTAAAATTCCAAAGGTCTAACTTAAGCTCCAAACTTTGATTTTGTAAAGACAAGTTTGATAAGTAAACTTCATCTATCTTTCTTCTTTTTCTTTTCTTTGTTTTTTCTTTTCTGCACTTATTGCATAAGTGTTTGCTAGGGACTAGCAAAGGCAAGTATAGGGGGATGATGAATCTACGTTTCATCATCTTTATTCTATCATTTTGGCCTTAAAAACCCTAGTAAATGCGTGTAAATAGCGTTAATTCAGGCATCTTATCATTTATGCATCATTGTGTAAATATTATATAAAATACAGTTTTTAAAGCCAAAATTGTAGAATAAAGAAAAGAAAAGAAAAAGAATAAAATATTGTAAATATTTTATGACCCGAAACCCTGAGACCTAAGCATCTTGATGACTAGGTCGATAAGGAATAAAGTAGGGAGAGATAAGGGCCATAAACCAATAAAAATCTCTTTCATTCAATTCATTCTTTATACATTTTGGGACCTATTTTTGGTTTCCACTTTTTAAGCCTCAAATAAAAAAACTTTGTACATGAAAGTCGTAGACAATTAAATATAGAAAAATACAAAATTGATTTCACACAAAAATATTGTACAGATAAAAAGTTATGATCGGAATAAAAATCCAGAATCTCAACTTCCCAGACTTGTATCTCTCAACTAAAACCAGAAATGCATCAAACTCACTTTAATTGTATATAATTTTAAATAAGCTATTTATTGAAGGTGGTTTCGCATTTGGCGGAGCTACGGTTTGAAAGTTGAGTTTTGGACCCCTATTGTATACTTGTACAGAGTAAAATATTCATTTTATTATTTATTCATTATTTTTATAATTTTATAATTTTGTAAATATTCTTTATAATATATGTATACATTAAAATTAGAATAAAAACCTAAGAAAATACAAAAATAAAATACATGTATATAATACATAGGTATAAGACCTATAAGTATACTTGTATAGAATATACTTTTATTTTATTAAGTATACCTATAAATATATTGAAGTGCATAAAAATATTTTATAAATTTATAAAATAATAACAAAAATAAATAAATTAAATATACAAAATAAAAATAAAATAATAAAATATATAGATAAATATACCTATATAGGCCTAAAAGGCAACTTGTTATTTTTAACCTCGAAAAAATAAATAAAAATCATCATAAAATAATACATAAATAAATAAATATTTTTTATTTAATAACCAAAAAATAATAAAATCGTTTATTATTTTAAAATGATTTAACAATGATTTTTTTCCAGGATTTTTCCTGGTTGGTCCACGTGGACCAACCAGGAGGCGACATAAGTTGACCTTTGGTCAACTCTCTGCCCAACACCTGGGTTGCGTCAGAACCTTGGTTTTGCTGATCTTCGTAGATTTTTCGAGGCCAAGGCTTTCATCAATTGATGTTGCGCTCTTCTACACTTTTGATCCTCGATGAATGGGCTTACACACCCTTATGTTTTTTCGGGTTGAGGATCATCGCAGCACCTGTGATCCTCCCTTGAACATCCCCCGTTCGTCAACCATACAAAAGGACCCCCTCCCGAACTTCCTTTCACTTTTGATCACTCTTCCGTCTTCCATTCCTAGTCCTAAGGTTTCAACCACCTTCCTGGTGACAGCAGGGAGCGAACGCACCCTTTGGTTGGAGTCGGAGACGTCGAATCGAGGTCGATCCCCTCGCCAGAGTTCTCGTCGGAGTTCCCTTCTCGCGCACCTTGGTGAGGTCCTCTTTCCCCCTTTCTCTACTGCTTATTTATCTCTTAGAATAGTTAGAAATCTTCCCTGTGTTTCACCCTCCAACTTCCATCGCCTAATCATCATCGAATCTTCCGGATTTCGTCTTGGCCGACATCGAGCTCGTCGGCCGACGTCGAACCCATTCCTCGCCGCCAAGCCACATCCTTTAGCCCCGAGGAGGGTCGCGACAGTTTGCCCCCGACTCGTATAACCGTTTATTGTAGATATCAGAAGAATACGCGTGCCTGGGATAATTTTGGTGCCCAGCCGGAGGTAACTCGGAGCCTCAAGCTCCACCAGCCACCTGGGAGAGCTCCGGTCACTCCTGGAGCTTTTTGACGCCGCCAGCACGCAGAGGACACCTTCAGAAGTTCCCTCGGCCGATTTTGAGCCTTTTTTAACATCGGAGACCAAGGATCGAAGGAGAGGAAGGTCGCCTCGCCGGCGGATGCTTCCTGTTCTTCCTCTAGGGTTCTCCTCCGTCTGATCAGGGCCGGGCTCCAGACAAAGCAACAGCCATAAGATCTTGTTCGTGCCAGCCGTTCATCATCTGGAGATAGTCTAATCCTGGATGTGCATCCACAAAGGGGTATCGTGCACTCCAGTGCCGCCACGTGTTTAAGTAGACGCATCTCAGCCGTCCATTCCCGCGCAAAGCTTGGGTATTTTGTACATTCGACCCCGGCTATTTCTGTATTTAATAATTAGTACACTAAATCTTTCATCTGCATTTATTATTTTTGTAATATTTACGTTTCACCCCTCAGACTTTGTATTATTACTTTAAGGTCCTTGTCCACGTCACCGCACGTGACCTCCGCACGTGGGGTGCGTGGGCATTTTGCAAGGACCCCCCTAGGGTTTCTTTATTTCCTTTAAGTCCCAGAACATTTTAATTAAGTGTATTAGTTTTGGACATATTGCAACTGCACCCCCCCCCCCCCGTTTTTGATAATTACTTATAGGTCCTTGCCAAGCACGTGTCAATCACGTGCGGGGTTGGGATTTTTGCAGGCGTGCCCCTGCGGGTTTGTGTATTTGCATTTGGTCCTGGAAAATGTTTTATTAGTTAAAATTTTTGTGGAAAATTGCACGTCGGCCCCTGTACTTCTGGATATTTACATTTATACCCCTACTAGTTGTGTATTTTCTCTTTGTTGTTTCTATTTATTTCATGCATCTATAAATTGCTAAAAATCACCCAAAAATCAAGTTAAGCTCTTGTTTAGTTGCTCTTCCACGCCATATTTTTTTATTGTATTTTTATTGCATTTTAATATTTATAAAAATTCAAAAATACGTATTTTCTCTACTGTTTTCGTTATAAAATCCATAAAAATTATAAAAACTTCTCGAAAAATTCCCAAAAAAATATATTTTGTGTATTTTAGTGTCTTTTAACTTCAGTTCAAAAATCACTAAAAATATAAAAGAAAACTCCTAAAAATTAGAAAACCCCAAAAAACCTCATAAAAATATTAAAAATTCATAAAATAAATCCTAAAAATTCAATCTCTATTGCTAAATTTTCTCTATTTTATTATATTTGTTTTAAAACTAATTTGAGGAATTTTGGAACCTGTTTGATATTTTTCATCCTCAATTTAATTTCAGTCTTTTATTTTCTTCCCTTAGTATTTTTTACTTTAAAAATACCAAAAAATTAGGGAAAACCCAGAAAAATCACAAAAATATTAGAAGTTATAAAAATACCAAAAATATTTTATTTCCTGATTTTTGAGTATTTTGCTTACCTTTATAAATACCTTATCCTTCTTTTTTCTTATATTGTGTATATATTCTATTTATAGAAAAAGAAAATAAAAAATATCAAAGACAAAAAGGAAATATAAAATAGAAAAGTAAAAATTAAAATATAAAAATATAAATTAAAAATAAAATTAAAAACCCACAAAAAGTCCAAATTGGCTAAGTAGTTCACAAGGCATAAGGAATTTGACTCTCACTCAGACTGCTTTACTCCTTTGCTTCCTGTGTTCGACCCCTACTTGCTTGCCACTATACATTCTTAGTAGGGTATAATAAATTTTGATCCTTGCTCTTGATTGCTTAAATTGATTATGTGGGTTGATTGTTGATAAATGAGAAGGCTTGAGTAGTCGCCTCAGCGACAGTGAGTCTGATTTGTCATACCATTATTTAGCGGCTCTCGCTTTTCCGTTTTTCAGCACTGGACCTCGTAGAGTGGAGTACTATCCAATTCTTAATTATTACAAATTAATGAATCCCTCTCTCACCAATAAATAAATGAATCTAATTTAATTTTATGATAGATATTCTCTTCTTGCTCCATTGGTTGCCTCTCCAACTGGCCACAAGGTGAAGGCCAGTCTCCACTACGTTTCGTTGCACCGGCCTCCTAGGAAGTCATCCTCGTGTAGTGTTACCTCACAATAAATTCACAAAGATATATATATTGGCATAGATAATCAGATAAAAATATCAAAATGAGTTATGTACAAATAAATGAATAAATATGTACAAAACTGAATCACTAATTATTTCAATAAATGAACAAGTTAATTACATCAATAAATGAATAAATATGCACAATAAATATCACAAATGAATGTACACAAAAACATGCTACACACATAGCTCCCCGGCAACGACGCCATTTGATAAACAGGGATTTTGCTGGCCATGTCAATCCACAAGGCGGATCGACAATCGTCGAAGCGACCTCGGACAAAACCCCTATTAATCAACGATTAACGCACAGTGTGAATCAAGCAGTAAATAGAATAATGTGGAGTTAAAATTTATTATTCTTTACAAAACTAAGTGTATAGCAAGAAAGCATGCAGAGGTCGAACCACATAGAGCAAAATTGGTAGCCTACAATTATTGTTAATCAGGATGTAGTATGTACAAACATGTCTCTTTTTGACTTTGTGGGTTTTTAATTTATATATATAAAACATTTTTATTTTTAATATATAATATACATAGATATTTTAATTTTCTGATTTATATATTTTCTTTTTCTTTTTAGTAAATAGTAGACTATATAAGGCTATATATACCATATAGAGTAATATAATTATAAATACTAGTATAAATAAATAAAATACATAGAGTAAATTATTTTTGGATTTTATATATTTTCTAATATTTTTGTGTTTTTTATGGAATTTTTTCTACTTTTTAAGCATTTTTTAGGGCTTAAATAATAGGCTGAAATTGAAATGAAAATTAAAAATAGCAAAATAAGTCCAAAATTCATCAAATCAATTTCACTAGGTAGATAATAATACAAATAAAATTTAGAAATAGAAAAACACATTTTTGTAATTTTCATTGATTTTTTCACATTTTTATAAAGGATTTTGGAGCTTTTTTATTATTAGACTTTTTCATTTTTCTATTTTTATGAATTTTTGGTCTGGAGTTAATAAATACTAAAATAAACATATAATTTTTGGGGGGGATTTTTCAAAATGTTTTCTTATTTTTGGTATTTTATAAATTAGATAGGGATAAAATTGTGCTCATTTTAATTTTAATAAATAGTTAAATGCCCAAAGTGCTAAAATAAAAATGGGATGGGAAAATACATGTTAGCAGACTATCCCTATTTTTTCACAATTTTAGGAGAACAGATGCTATTTTTAATAAATGAAATCCAAGAACCAAAAAGACATGAACTAGGAAGGGTATATTTGTAAAAAAAATAAACATTAGGACCATACATGCAATTTTCCCATAATTATACAATGTATATTAAAAATTATTAGGCTAAATACAAATACAGAAAATGTCAAGGGTATACATGCAATTTTGCTACCTTACATGAGACGGCATGTGAGGTGACGTGGACTAGACTCATTTATAATATCAATAAACAACAAGGGCTTTAATGCAAAAAGTACACATTTATTTGTGATATATATTTTATTTACAGAACTAATAAATAAATACAAATAAATATGGGGCGAAGTATGCAAATTGCCTCATCCTTGCGCATAGATGGACGGTCGGATAATGGTCACTTATACATGTGGTGTCATCCGCGCTGTTGATACCCCTTCGCATCTGGATATCTGAGATTAGATCACGGGCGGCGATCGAACAGTCTAGGCTCGGGTTGATCCGACGCCTCTAGTGCGATTTGGAGCAAGAGGGTCCATCGAACGGTTGCTGCTCTCTTCAAAAAACAGGGAAGAAGTGCTCACTTCCCTGCCTTCGATCATTGATCTCTCCTCCACCTGGCAGTCTCCTTCGATGGCATTGGGCTCTACACCTCTAGGAAGGTCATCCGAGCTGATGATGCCCGCAGGATAGCATGGGACCTCAAGAAGAGGTCCGGTGAGCTCAAGGTCAGCAAGGGGCATGTTGAAACTCTATGCGAGTCGATCCGAGGCCAGAAGGGTTCCTTTGCACGTGGGACCTGCACAGGGGAAACATATGGCTAGAAGTGACTCGCTTCGACCAGAGATGAAGCTGGATTGTACAAAAAAATGAGATGGGCAGAGAAGGTCTGGCGAGCGACGGAGTGGAACCTTCGATTCGCGGATCGAGGCGTGATCTGGTTGGTTTGATGGTCTGTTCAGATGGAGAAAGCGCAGGGGAAGACAATAGATGTGATGAGGGGCTCGGAGGCAGTCCAGATCACAGTGAAAACGAGCCGGACCTCAAGACTCCAATGAGGGGGTCCTAAATAATCTACACTAAACAAGTAACTAAAACTCGAAATTAAAGACAGGAAATGAAATGCGAGAATTAAATCTACCTAAAACAAGAAGGAAAACAGCTCTTACACCTGAGAGGGTGCTCAGGGGCAGGGAGGTCGGATTTTGCCATGGACCGCCTCCTCTCCTTGCTCTGACGTACTCCAAGCATGGGGAAGGTGCAATTGTCACCTGACTTCCACACACGAACGCTAAGACTCGATCTGGGGCTCCAAGAGTGATCAAGAAGGGAAGGACCCGGCGACTTATTTATAGACACAGGTGTTCTTGTGGACTTTGATGTGGATTATTGACACGCTCGAGGAAGATCAATAGGATCTGATAATCCGGCGTGAGAGAAGATTGTGATGGGAAGAGAATCCACGAAGAGCTCGATACGGAAGGATCAACAGGGCATCCTGGAAAAATCAAAAAGGCAGGTCGCTCGAGACTTCTAACAGAAGTCAGATGAAAAATGGGGAGTTGATCGAGGTTAACATTCCATGGAAGCTTATTGGGCTACGTCGGCCCGCTACGGAACAAAAGAGCTCCTTTTATTCGAAAATAATTAATTAAAAATAGTAAATGATTTTATTAATTTTGATTATAAAATAAAAATATTTGTTATTCTATGTAATATTTTAATATAATTTTTATTTTTTTTGGTGCTATTTATTACAAGATATTTTTTAGGGGTGTATTTATAGGTATATTCATCTACATTTTGTAAATTTTATTTTTAATTTGTATTTTTATTTTATTATTTCATTCTCTTATTTTTATGTATAACTTATTTTTATGTATATAAATATTTTTTTATTATATTTTTCTGAAGTTAATTCTATACTTAAATAAATAGGGGTATAAATTATATAGTTATTTCATCTATGTATTTTTGTAAATTATTTTATTTTATATTTTCTTGATGCTTTTATTCTAGTTTTATTATGTACATATGCTACAAATAATATTTAAAAAATAAAAAAATGTAAAATTATAAAAATAATAAAGAATAAATAAAATAAATATTTTATTCAGATATATAGTACAATAGGGTGTCCAAAACCTACTTCCATACCTTAACTCCAAAAAATATGAAACCACCTTCATAAATAGTTTATTAAAAGTTATATACAATTAAAGGTGATTTTGATACATTTTGAGTTTTTATTTTAATGATATGGGTCTGTGAACTATGGATTTTGGGATTTTATTTAGAGTATAAAAAGCGCATTATATATTATTTCTGTATGAAATCAGTTTTGTATTTTTCTATATATCATTATCTATAATTTCATGTACAAAATTTCTTTATTTGAGGTATAAAAAATGTAAAATAAATAGGTCCCAAAAATGAATAAATGGTGAATGATTACATGGAATTTTTATTGTATCGTTGGCCCTTATCTCCCCCTACTTTATTCCTTGTCAATCAATTCAATTCTTGACTTGATCTTGGGGTTTAGGGTCTTAAAATACCTTTAATATTTAATTATTTTTCTTTTCTTTTCTTTATTCCATAAATTTGGCATTAAAAATATTATTTTGTATGCAATAATTGGAATAAATAATGAATGTTAATATGTGCAAAATAATGTTATTTACATGCATTAGCTAGGGGTTTTGAGGCCAAAATGATAGAATAAAGGTGATGTAATGGAGATTCATCAATCATCATTGCAAGTTTATTTTTCAATCACACAATCCCCTCTTCGCCATCCCTAATAATGATCATTTTACCAACATAAACTAGGAGAACAGAGAACTTATTTATTTTTCTCTTGACAAAGAGAATATGATAGCCATTTCCTTAGTTATACCCCAATCTAGTTAACGCAACTCTAAGCTTCTCAAACCACGCTCTCGGTGATTGTTTCAAACCATATAATGCATTCTTTAACTTGTAGCATTTTTTTATTTCTTCATATCCTGGTGGCATGTGCATGTAAACCTCTTATTGGAGATCTCCATTCAAAAAGTTATTCTTTACATCTATCTGGGGAAGCTTCTAGACTTTAAGAACTGCTAAAGAAAGGACAATCCACATCGTGTTCATTTCTGCCATAAGGGAAAATGCTTTAAAGTAGTCCACACCATATTTCTGACTAAACCCCTTCATTATCAGCCTAACCTTGTATATATCTTTCCACATGTCCATCTGGTTTGTATTTCCACAATGTCCCAAGGAGAATTTTCTTCAAGAGCATCCATCTCCTCTTGCAAGGCACACCTCCACTTGGGATCAATAACAACCAATGCAACATTCTTCGGAATCGAAGACAGAGAAAGTGAAGTTATGAAGCACTTATAATTTGTACTAAGGTTAGAGCATCTGAATACCTATTTGTAGGATATCTAGTGTACTCCACATATCTAGAGGTAGGTTTTCTCTATCTTTGTTTATGCCTCTGAGCAACAGAGTCGCCTCCAACAACAAGTTTTTGTTCACCAACCTGAGCACTTCCACTGTAACTACCATTACCATCTCTGATATCACTTTCCAAATCAGAACTTGATCCATGATTTGTCGAAGATAAACTTGGATCATCCAGGGAGTGATTGAGATTGGTTTCATGACCACTAGATTGACAGTAAGTTTCTTGTTGATGTGTCTCATGCAAGTGGGGTTCACGGAGCTTCCGTTCTTCCTACCCTACCGACTTGATACCCTCATGATCTTGCACATTATCTTGTTCATGTACATCTAAATATTTAATTAACTCTAACTCATCATTTATAGTTCTCGAGATAAGAAACTCTTTGGCATTTCTTTTACCATTGCCTTCCATCTCTACATGAAAGGAATGCTCTGGAAAATAGGATTCATTTTCAAGGAAGGTGACATCGCTCATCACATGCAGTGGATTATTTTTTGGATTGAAACATATGTATCCTTTTTACGTGGGTGAATATCCATTGGTTGTCCATGCATCGAGCTTCTTAATAATCGGTATAGAGTTGTGAAAATAGCACATGTACCCAAAAGTCTTTGGCGGAAGAGAAAATGGTCCACTACGAGGCTGAATCAATGAGAAGGGAGTATTCATGTTTAATACTCAAGGTGGTGTCCTATTGATGAGAAAGGCGCTTGCAAGGATGGCCTCGCCACAAATCTATTTGGAAGATTTCTCTGAAATAGAAGGGCTCTGGTAACCTCTGTAAGGTGTCTCTTTTTTCTCTCTACAATCCCATTCTGTTGAGGTGTATATGCACAAGCGGTCCCATGAATAATCCATTTTGTACTAAATACATAATCAAGGGCTTTAGGTATATACTCACAAGCATTGTCAGATCTGAATTGCTTGACCAATTTTCCATATTGCGTCTTAGCCAAGATTTAAAAACATTTATGATGACAGCCACATCTCTGCGATCACGAAAAAGATAGATAAAATGATCATCGAATAATCATAAATTAAAGTATAAAGTATATGTAACCATCGGTAGAAGTAACACTACATGGACTCCAAATATCATAGTGAACTACCTCAAAAAATTCATCTGTTTTGCTTTCACAGATAGTATAAGTAGCACGGGCAGACATGACACAATATTTTCAACTTTTACTCCTTCAAACAAATTAGAAAATAATTCCTTAATTGAACCAAAAGACAAATGGCCCAAACGTTCTTGCCATCGCATAATCAATTGATGAAAATCCTTCTCATTCTTTTCTCGACAAATAGTATAAATAAAGCAGCAAAAGACTCAATGGGCAAACGGTCTATGCCATCAGAATCCAAACAAATCTCAATCCTCCTCCATGTCACCAACTCCTACAGCATACATCAATCAGAAGAGAAAATTAGTTCACACTTCATATCTTTGGTTATCTTACTAACAGAGAGTAGATTCAGAGGCACGTCTGGAACGTGAAGGGTATCATGGATTAGGAATTTATTTAGAAGAGATATACATCTTTTCCTGCCACAGTAATATCAGATCTATCAACAAGAGCCACATGGACTTTACAAGAGGTTATTTTATAGGATTTAAAGAGTTTTGGATCCCTTCTCATGTGGTCGGTAGCGTCACTATCAATTATCCATTCCTCGCAACAATGCTCAAATTATTACATTCCTTTCGGGGCCATAGTTGCAAGATCACTATTTGTAATTTGGGTTTCATCAAAGTTCTCATGTCAAGTACTTATCATGTTGAGATAGGCCTATAGTTCCTTAATCTAGTCCAGAGTAATCTTCTTCTTCTCATTGTTGCTCTGATCTAAGACACTAGTTGCAATCTTCTTGTTTTTCTGATCAGGAATTCCTTTTTCCTATTCTTCTTGAGATGAATTTCCCAACAGTAGTAGACCGTATAACCAAACTTCTTGCAATGAGAGCACTTCATATTCTTCTTTCTCGAGATATGAACGTTGATTATTCCATATTCATGACTTACAGAGAAGAACCATCCATCAGTCTCATATTGTAACGGCAAGAGTTTTTCCAGCCAGATTTCCATTTATTTTCCCAATCAATGGGATTATTTAATTATAGAATTATTGTGTATTAAGGACCCATTGATTTTCCATTTTGATACATAAAAATCCAAAGGACTCCCTCCCCTATCGTCACTTTCTCATTGCAAAAAAATCAAGAGAGAGAAGGAGAGAGGAAGAGTTAGAGAGGTATCACTACGAGATTTATCCTCGTCGCAGGGGATATCAGCGTTGATCCGTGGGAAGAGAACATCAGCGTCGATTCAGTGGAGGTGAACGGTCGCTCGGGTGCGAGGAGAAGACGTAGCAGTGACTAGTAGATAATTTTCGTCGGCCTGGAGGTATGTGTCGAACCCCTAGGATTCGTATAATAGGGTAATGCTTTAAATTGGTGATAATATTTTCAAAGTTGGTTCTTGATAGATGTGTATGCATCAGTTTAGGATTATGATTTATAAATGCGTCTTGGCTCGAAATTATTACATCTATACACCGATTCGATTCAGAATATCTTCTAGTCGAATTTGTTGGATTCATAGATCAATGCAAATGAATAACAATCATATCAAGATTAGATCTCGGAATATAGGTATGAAACATTAGGATCATATCATACTATAGTCCTTGATGCTTGAATCATACACAGATTAACGACTTATGTTATAACTATGATTCCATGATACCGCATAATGTTGATTACACTGCAATTTTTTGTTAACATTTAGATCTCCTCAGAAACTTGGTCATTGTATATTAATTTCAGGAGCATTTTTTTATGTAATCGGAGTGGTGTGAAACTGATTAGGTACCAAAATAATGAACAAAATATAAGGATATTAATTATCCGTAAACATGTTTATATATGGCTCGTATTTTTCGTTGTTGATGAATCAGTGAGATAAGTAATAGATCCCTGATGCAATTATGAGATAAGCATCTAATAGCACTAATGTGCATTCTCATCATACAAAAGTGTATGGTATATAGCCTATAATCTTAGATAAAGCATACGGATTGTCATTAAAAATTAAATTGCATACGTATTTTGGCCTATAGATAATCTCAGGTGTATGTACATAGCAAAGTAAATATTTAGTGAACAGTATGTGATACCTTTCATGTCAATGGTTACAGACAAGCGTTTCTATTTACAAATTGTATGTCATACACATTATACCTAAAATAATTTACAATGTATAATTGTGCATCAAAAATGATATCGTATATCTCTATATTATATGTTGTCATATGTTACATATGCTCTAATCAATACCGTGGTATTGATAAGAATTGACTATTTAAAATGTTATAGATGTTTTTTATATGATGACATGATGTAATAATAACCCCCCATCATGATAAATACTTATGAAGTCCCAAAAATGCACAATAAATTTAGCAAGGACCCAGAAGAAGTAAAGTTATTCTCAGCATTATGTAAAATGTGGTTGGTGGAAATGAAATAATATGTATATGTGTATATGACTATCGCATGAAAGGAATTGTTAGTAAAAGAATTGAAATTTCTTTAAGATAAATAACGGCATGATGACGATAAGCGGAGCTAAGTGCTACACCTAATGGTGGGAGCCACCTCTAGAGTCCAATTATCGTAGGCCTAAAGGGGCCAACGCCTTCCAGGGGTGTACGGTTCAAGGAACCGATTGAGGCAAAAGATAAGTCCTCTACAGTAGTAGCTACACTGTCAAGTATGTCATATTCATGGACCGCTTGTGCCAGCGGTAAAGCCACCAAAGTCAGCAAAGCCACCAAAGCCATTAAGGATTAATAATTAAGACCACTTTAACCACTAAACAAACCAATGGTATGTGTACAGTTTCTGAAATTGCTAAGGCACATGGGTGCAACTATGGCCAAGTAATGGCATCATGCAAATGTTATGATTGTTCTGGGGCACATATGCAACTACAGAAAAATTTTGAGGGTATAAGTGAAAATTATGAAAAAAACGTATATGCAAATATGGCAACTTTATTGGTATATATGTAATTATGGCTTTAACGAAAGTCTTCACAAGGAATACCTTCTGTATGCATGTTTATGTGAAATTATGAGTCGCATGATGATGTTACATGAGAACAAGTTAGTTTCATATGCAATCAGATAATTATGCAAATCGTATAGTTGTGTTGATAATTGATTGTATAGAAGAGATTATATTTTAACGGTTTAAGTTAGCATAGGGAGACTTGTTTGCCACGCTAGCCGGCTTGACCCCAACTCGGCACATACTGAGCGTTAGCTCACGACATGTGTTGTTGTTTTTTCAGGAGAGCACGAGCTGTGATCTAACTTCTAGTTCAAGGCAACTACCCATCTTTGTGAAGTTGAACTGGTACGGACTATGGAGGGATTGTTTATGAAGGGATGTTATTATGCCCACTGGAACATTGTTATGTTATTTTATTTCGTAGTTCATTTCGCATTTTCCTTGTTGGAATGTAATAATGGAACTCTATAGAGTAATGGACTTTTTTTGAGAATGATTATTTTATCTGCTCATTGAATACCATGCAAGTTTCCGGTAACGGTTCGGTCGTGCGACCCAATATTGCATGCTTCCTCCGGTCGTCCCGACCCGTTCCGTTACACATATGTTCTCTGAACTCAATCTGATGGTAAACATCTTGAATAACAGGAATAGTAGCATAGTTTAATATTTGACTTCTAACACTCTCAAATTCTTGGTTTAGACTACCAAGGAAGATGAAGGTCATATTTTTCCATTCTTTATACCAAATCAACTAACAACTCCCCCCGACGGAGATTGTATATCTCATGAGTCAGTTGATAAATCCGTAGGTCTTTCTTTCTCTGACCATACACTCTTTCCATATAGCCATTTACATAACTCATGCCAACCTCTTTCAAAGAATTGTGTTGTATCTCACTAGAGATTTGAGCTTACAATCCATGTTTTTACTTGGTTGTCTTCAAGGTACAATTTCTCCCATGAGGAATCCTTATCATCGAGCCTCGAAATGAGGCTATTAATATATCCGATCCAACCTCGGTTTGCAATCGCCACCTCTATCACAGCAAACCGCAATCGAAACTTTTTTTGGTCATATTAAAGTCGTGATTTGAACAGGGAAGTTTCCATCTCCGTATACTGTCCCCCCATCTCATTCTTGTCTTCCATTGCTACCAGGAGAATCACAAGTTAACAAAGAACTAACCACCAAACAAGGGTCAAAGAACAACTTTCTGGGCTAAACTTGAAAGAACTCTCAACCAATTGAAAAAGAAGGCATGCAGCTTACTTGCGGAACACACAAGGGCGGAAAAAAGAGAAATGGGGTACCTTTCCGACCCAATCTTCTACAACCACAGAGGACAACGACATCAAGAATCAACACCTTGCAGGAAACCCACTTGCACTCAAGGCAAGGATCACCTTCAGCAGCTCCAGCGACCAGCATACCAAAGGAGAAAATGAGGTCACAACACCTCCAGCGAGCCAAGAAAGAACTCGCCAAATAGCCCCTCCATCAAGAGTCACAATCTGCACAGTACCGAACCTAGACATCGGCAATCAGTATTGCATAATGACCCACTCTGATACCATATAGAACGAACAAACATCTACAATGCTTACAGATTAACATGGAAACCCTTCAATTTTAAAGGGAAAAAACACGTGGAGAGAGATCACCACCGGCTAGGGTTTTCGTTTCTTGTTATTCACTTCAACATGGGAGAGGAGAATACAAGCATATGCATCAGGGTGAAGCGAATCTTCTCACAGAAAAGATCGAAAAGTAGACGAGACGTGTTCGAGGATGTACTATGGTTATGCTTACATCCAGTCCATCAAACTTTGCATATATTCCATTAAAGAAAACCAGCAGGTAGTTTTGGTTATCACTTTAATTTAATCACCATATTCTTTAACACATAAATCCGTACACCTTCCTATCATCCTATTTATTCCCAATGCATTTGTAGAACTCATGTGATTTGGCATATAAAAACGAAAGCTTCCTTTTCAAGGAATGTAATGACTTGTAAAACGATCTTACATAGACTCTTTTTAATCAAAATTCTTTTCACAATAGGTGTGGGTAAGTTTCAATAATGCAATCGGCAGTTCATTATGCATACCGCGTGCATTGTTCTTGGCACAACCTGCTCAAATGCACGTGTATGTGCGTGCGCATTTCATACACACAAGCACATGTGTGTCTGCGCACGTGCATCGCCTCCTAAGCGGCGGGTGTGGCCAGCCAAAGGAGTTGATGGATGTGGACATTGTGTGACATGGGAGAGCTTCATGTTGTTGTTCAAGTATTGTATTGGAGCTAACAAGGAGATAAGTTGCCAAACTATGTTGTGGCTCCCTTTTATCGAGTGATGGGTTAGAATAGGGGTGTTCAAAATAACAGGATCAGCATATACTCGATTTGTACCATTCATTTTGTAGCTAGACTTGTATATGTTTAAAACCAGATCAAGCTTTGGGCATGCCCTTGATCCACTCATAGAAGAATCAATGTGGAAAATTAGATATTTGTCGGGTACTTGGTTGGAAGTCTTCCAACTGATTCAAGAGGATCCAGATACACGACAATAAATATGAGTAGGCGTGTTACTTTATCATCTCGATTTCAAAATATTGAATACAAACGCAGATAACTTGACAAATATAAAAAAGAGTAAATTACAAAAAAGTCCTTAAACTGTACACCTAATTTCAATGTCATACCTGAACTTTAAAAAGTAACAATGTAGTACCTGAACTTTCAAATTTGTCTCAATGTGGTCCTTCACCATAGAAATTTAGTTGATTATTTCGCCGTTTTAACCTTAAATTTCAATAGTCAGGGATCACATTGAGACAAAATTGAAAGTTCAGATATCACATTGTTACTTTTTAAAGTTCAGGTATGACATTAAAATCAGGTGTATAATTCAGGGACTTTTTTGTAATTTACTCTATAAAAAATGTGTTATCATATCCGTAAAAATAGCTACACATATAAAGGTGGATCCGATACAGATAATAGTTATTATAAATTAGGTAGATATCCATGTTTTGATGGTATAAATATTTGCGGGTGAAAAGTGAGATCCCTTCAAATTTACATTTTAAAAATGGGTATTGACACGAATTCCAACAAATGAAGATTTAGCATTCATCTGAAGGAGAAGCAATGACAACTAAGCAAGAACATATAGGCCCCCTTTGTTTGGTTGAAAGGGAATTAGAGAATGGAATCAAGACAAGAATGGAACTAACAATGGAATGGAATAAGTTTCTTCATTTGGTTGTTTGGTTTATATTAGGAATTGAAATATTTATTATGAGACACGTTTCTTTCTTATATTTGGAAGAAGAAAATAATGGAAAGAAATTAACATTCCTTTATATATATTTCATTAAGTAAAAAACACAATCGGTATCCTTCATTTTATTTTTATATCCAAGGAATCAATAGTAAAATTGAAATGGAAACTACTTTGATATTTTTTCCATATAATTGATATATTTGTAACATCTAGAATATTTTGTTACTATATCCATATCCATATCCTTAAAATTTTGAAAATGGCATCAGTATCCGTATTCGCAAAAAATATAAACACATCCATGTCCATATACGTATATGCTAAAATATAACATGTATATGTGAATGTTTCTATTAGAGGTTTTTGTAAGTATATTTATATCAGTATCCGCCAGAATATTTTGTAATCATATTTGTATCCATATCCTAGAAATGAGAATGATATCCGTATCGACATCTATATCCGCAAAAAAATCGCATATCCATGTCAATATCCATATATGCATATTTCTGTAACTTATTCGACCTTTTACATCCATATACTTGTATCCATGTCGGTATTCATACATCCATGTCAAAAAAATCACATCCATGCAGGTATCCAAAAAAATATCCAAAAAAGAAAAACATGTATCCATGTCGGTATTCATATATCTGTAAAAATGATATGTTAATTAAAAATATTGAAGAAGAATGCTTTCCTCAACATGTGCAATGAATTGAATCATAATTCATATGGGCGCACCAAGGACTGGTTACTCTTATGTATGAGGGAATTTGATTTTCATAGTAATTGTTATTCCTACTTTAATATAATCTAACAAACACAAGAATGGAACAGACAGAGAAATGATGATTATGTTATTCCTTCTATTCTAGCGTAACAAACGGGACATCAAGTATTATTGCAAAAAGGATAGGGACTCAAGTGTTACAGTAAAAGTTCACAAGGGTGCAAATGTAAAAATCTCAAATATGAATATAATGTGTATTCTGGTGGATAGAATGGAAAATGTCATTATCATGGATGCATACAAATAGGTGGTTATCTGTTTGCATTCCTGTTCAGAAGGTGTGCCCTCCCCTCTCTAGTGGTGTCATGTCTTGGGGCTCTACTCCATGCTCATGTTCGTATCACCTCAAATGCCCTTCATCATGGCATGCCCACTCCACCTCGCTATGTACATCCGAGCGCATTCGTCTAATTTTACTATTGTTAAATGATATTACATTTAAACATTTTTATAATAATTTAATAATTAGATTTGTGAAGAAATTATATGACAACCAAATTAAAATGATTGACCACGCTAACATCCACGAACAAACGGATCCAATGAGTGCCGATGAGAACAATACGTCATGAATTTCAACAATGATAAATGAAATTTATTTTTAAAAAAAATATAATTGCTGATATGCTTTTGCCATCAATTTAACTGAACCTGTTAACCCTTCAAATAAACCTCTTACCAAAATCAGGTACCGATTGGAATGGGCACGATCGATCTATTTTACCCAACAATATCGAGTCAAGACGATTTACGATCAAATGAATTCATTACTAACTCCATGAGCATCCTTAAATTGTACGACAGCTCGACTACCAGACTATTTGAGAATGGGATGTGACTTTCCTATCCTAGCTTGGAGGAAGAACTCCCACTCGGTTGTTTTTATTTGCTTAGCTTTTAGTGGGATGATGCATTAAATAAGGAGCCAAATCTAAAAATAACTAAATATTAAAATGGAACGTTCAAAAATTAAAGAACCATATGCTTTAGTGGATTAATTTAAGGATTTTCATCACTTGTGCTCTTCTAAACTTCTGCAATATCAGTTATACCCTTTTATACCCTTGCTTTTTGTAATATCAACTGTGCCCTAACTTTTTACAAAATGCACAATTTTGCCCTTGCGTTAAAGTAAAAGGGCATGACCAATTATACAAATGAGAACTATGAATTTTGTAAGAAGTCAGTGACAACCGATATTACAAAAAAAGCGAGCCTAACAGATATTCCAGACGTTAAGAGCACAATTGATAAAAACCCACAATTTAACATAGTTGCATATAGGTGCTTTCTTGCAACTTCATGGTCTCTCTAGTCAACCTGATGCAGAATCATCACATACTTTGGTCATTAAGGTTCAAACCACTGAAGATCATATCAATATCGGTATCGATATCAGTACAATATATCGTCTATATATCGACGATATATTGACGCCATATTGCCGATATCAAACCAAGTTTGCGAACAAAATAACCTTGGAAGGCCAAATATCGACCATATCGGCGATATATCGGTCACATGTCGATACCTATGTATCGTCGATATATCACGATATGACCTATGGTTCAAACCTCATGAACAAGCAGCTGTCCTTCCTTTAAATAGGAAAGAGGGATACCTAGAAAAATCTCAAAGATTTTATAAAACTTGAGTTGGGAATGTGTTCTAGATTGCCGAAATAAATTGCCATGCAATAAGCCAAACAAGCTATATAGACGGATGTCGATAAATCAAATAATCTAATCGCATCTTT
Source organism: Ottelia alismoides (assembly GCA_037367405.1). Classification (NCBI taxonomy): domain Eukaryota; kingdom Viridiplantae; phylum Streptophyta; class Magnoliopsida; order Alismatales; family Hydrocharitaceae; genus Ottelia; species Ottelia alismoides. Next base: position 230,947 of record JAZKJV010000205.1, on the reverse strand, counting down.
GTACAATAAAGTCACATCAGAAAGGAAAAGATGGCATCAGAATAAAGCAATAAAAGCATGCATCAGCCTACATGATACAACGATTCATCTGCTGCATGCGCCACATTCTACTATTATAGGGTTAAGAAATTGCAACCTTCCATATAAGAATCAGCCAATCCATGAGTATACCGTGAAGTTACAAAAGTTGTATTCGTGAATCGACCTCCTAAAGCAAAATAAGCACAAGGAAAGAACAATGGGCCAGACCCTGCAGATCCAAACGTTTCCAAGCTACATCAAGCACAAACAAGAATGAAAGCTTCCGTTCATGTATATAATTTAAAAATAATTGGAAAAATAAAAAATAGCACTAGGTCAGATACAGATTTAGCTCATATCAGACGAGGCTAAAGCAATAGACAAATAATGATTAAACAAGACATGAGACGGCTACAGTGTATATAGTTGGAGCAGAAACACAGTCTACAACGAACGACCCTCATGTGTGCGGGCAGGACAATACAAACCCTCTGTGTGCTCAAGGAACGGCAAAATAGGCACCCCTTTCGTTTCGGGCAGCCTTTGTGTGGTTGTAGGAGAGCTACAACTCATCTTTAACCTAAAATCATTAACACGATAAGAGAACACAAGTTCCTACTTAAAAAGAATGTGAATAAAGCTACCTCCCCTGAGATTGCGCAACGAGAAAGACCATCCCCCCAGAATGTGAAAGGATCTCCCGGACCAGTAAACGACCGTTTCATGCGCAATATAGTCATTTGTGCACGTCAGGGCATTCACTAGAATCTGAATAATCACAAGCAAGCGCTGCCCAAGATACTGATTAGCCCAATAACTCATGTACCCTCATGTACCCTGGAGCAACCTTCAAGCATAGTACATGTACAAACTATTCGCAGCAGCGCATGCAATGGAGTTTTCGGTTGGATGCCAAGCAAGGTGAAGCAGTTTTGTTGTAAAATCATACGAGTTCCCATTGGCATCTACAGCATTGTTGTCTCCTCCTGCAACATGTACACAGCCATGCGCACTCATTCTACTAGATAAAGTGGAGACAATAATCACCAGTTGCTTACAAGTGGTCCATTTTTTCATCAAGACGAGAATCATCCATTTATAAAGAATACAGAGATAAAATTGATGAAAATATAGACCTGAAAAAACCTTACAGAAATTTCAAATTTTATCTGAATACAGAAAACTAACCTCGCCTGACAACTCGTGTCAGACTACTCAGAGATCTAGCTGGTCTTGCAGCACCTTGAACTTGCCGCCTATGCAAAATAAAAATAATCATAGCAAGTAGTTTGAGTTGCTTATAAATATCCAATAGGTCTCAAACTAGAAGCTTGCCGATGGGATAAGATGGATTAGCTGAGTGAAAGACGGCAACTTCGTACCAACAGGTACCATCTCATTTCACAACAAATGCGTACATTAAGCAGGATCGTAAGAACAAACCTTGTCGGATTTTTGCTGGCCTCCAAAGTTGTTGCCTCAGTGCTTCCAGCAACACAGCCAAATACACGGAAAATGTTGCTGGTTCCATATAAAATCGTCATTTTAATAAATGCATTCATATTTTAACAGCTTAACAATTAGCATAAGAACGGAAAAAAATACCTATAGGAACCAGATGCGACCCTGAGACCATCACCACTAAGACAGCACTCAAACTTGTCAAAGATGGATTCATTTTCGTACAAATCACAAAGCTGTAAAAAGGATGTCAACTCAAGAGGCAAGAGAAATATGAATTGAACAAAATGAGAATGGTTTCTTTAGATACATATAGCATACCTTAGGCCTTAGATATTCATGAACTTGGAAAGTTGCTACTGGACCAGAGTTCATATTTATGTCCCATAACTGACCAAAAAAATGAACAGTTCAGCCATCATTCAGTATAAACAAAGATGATTTTTTTTTGAAGCCAAAGATGATTTCGACAACTGGTAGAAACAAAGATGATTTCGACAACTGGTAGAAACAACCATACTTGATAGCATATATGCAAGGACCTGAACACATTGACATTAATTGCTAGTGTAATTGAGACTAGTGTGAAATGAATGTGTTGAGATATTAGTTATCAGTCATGTTTTTATATATTATTTATTTCTTTTCTCTTTTTTTATGTAATTTACCCAACAGGTTACTCTCCTATATAAGAGAACCTTAGGACTTCATGAATAAACAATTTTCACTCTTTTTTCTCCACATGATATCAGAGCGACAGTCCTAGACCAGAGTTCTTGAACCCCGTGCTCTAACCCTACTTGTCACCCTCTCTCTTTCAAGCCACCGCAGCCGCACGCAGCAGCAGCAGCCGCAACAGCATGCTGTGCCGCCGCGCGGCGACAGCCCAACGCCACAGTGGCCCCCTTGCGGTCCCCTCCACCACCTGGCGCCGTATCTGATCTCTGGGGTTGATTTATTCCCTCTCTAATGCCGAACTGCAGTCTGAAATGGGTCTGATTTTGATCAAAAACGTGATTTCAGACCTTTATATTATGTTTTCAAGCCCTAGCGCGGTTCAAGGATTGATGAGGATGGTTGTATGTGTCTATACGTACAAGCAATCCTCCATATGATTGTATAAACACGCTCAAATCAGTCTACTTCCTCAGTCGAGTTCCGTTTTCGGTCGTTTTTCTATCATGTCAAAAAACAAGGGTGATATCTTTTCTTCGTCTGGTACCTTCAAGGGTACGGCTCCCATCGTAAAGATGGACAGGACCAACTATGAGTTGCGGTCCATGTAGTTTCTGACCCTTATGTAGTGCAACAATAAGGAGCACATTCTGACGAAGTCAGAGCCGACAGACAAGACTGGGGACAATGCTTCATGGAAACAAGATGAAGTGTGTGTGTATTTGGCTCTCTGTGACCATTACCACAGAGATAGCCATTGATATTTGTTAACCACCCACTGCTAAGACGATGCGGGATATTATGGCATCCAGTTATGTCCAAGCGAAGAACGAGGCCAAGAATCGTCAACTTCAGTTTGACATATACAGGGCAAAGCTATGGTCGTCCACTGCACACATTCTACTCCTCGCTTCGTGGCATATTCGAGAAGCTTCGCAGCTTGATACTGATTACGACCTCCACAGAGCAACGGATGACATATAGGAACTCCACCATGGCTCGCGTTTTCTTGGTTGTGTTTGATTCAGAGCATGAGGCAGCACGAGCACAACTCCTTACTGGGGCGACTATACCTCCCATGGAGGAGGATTACAGTCGTCTCAGCAAGTTTATTATTACACATGCTGCCACCACACTGCCTTCCTCAGCGATGGCTACTTCTCACGGCAGAAGAGGTTATACTCAGTTCAGATGGCATAGTCCCCGTAGCAGAGGTGGTGGATGTCAGCATGGTCCCTGCACCTATTGTCGTAGTCCAGAACACTCTGAAGACGCATGCTATCAGAAGCATGGATACCCCGCATTTGCTCGCATGGCAAAGCAGATTGAGCCTTCAGACACTACAGCTCATCAGTCATATCCACACATACCACACCTTGATGACATTGTCTCCCGTATACGAGAGATCATGACTCCAGTGGTCGGCACTACTACAGGATCCACAGATATTGCAGCTGCATCTAAAGCCTCTTTGAGCTCCTCAGGTATCGCATACACTTTTACTGGTTGTAGCAGTGCAGATATGATAGAGTGGATCATGGACTCTAGTGCTTCTCGCCATCTGTGTGGAGGCAGAGCCCAATTCAGGTCTTACAATTCTATACCCCCTGGTAGATGGGTCATCGTTGCAAATGGGGTTCACTTACCCATCACATGACAGGGAGATGTGCATTTGACGCCATCCATGCGCCTGTAGAATATTTTATATGCTCATGATTTTCAGATGAATTTGCTTTCTAAAAAGAATATGCATTGTCGTGTCATTTTTAACCCCTCTTCTCTTGTGTTCCAGGACATACTCACAGGCAAGGTGATTGGATGCGACCGTGAGCAGCGGGGGCTCTACAAACTGTTCCAGTCTCCTCATGTTGGCGCCTCTACTATTCCTATTGAACCTAGTCTCACGGTACTTGTGGCGCCTTCAGTTTGGTCACCTTCTGCAAAAGATGTGCCATGTCCTCCCACAAATCTCCACGCGATCTTCCTTCCAATGCGAGACTTGCCAGCTTAGGAAGCAACACCGTTCTTCGTTTCCATCTCGTCAAAGTCAGGGCAATTCACAGTTGTTTGAGCTCCTTCACTTAGATATTTGGTGTCCGAGTCGTGTCCTTGATCACCAGGGACAACGTTTTTATCTGATTGTTGTTGATGACTAGTATAGACTCTCTTGGATTTTCCTGTTAAAGAATAAGTCTGAGGTTCGGTCTGTCATTAAACCATTTATTAATGAGATAAAGAATATTTTTCTGCTACTGTCAAGTATTTGCGTTCTGATAATACCTTAGAGTTTTGCGCTTTATAGCTATCCGAGTTTCTCACGTCACTTGGTATTGTACACCAGACCTTGTGTGTCCATACATCTCAACATAACAGTGTTGCTGAGCGGAAACATCGTCATTTACTCGATGTGGTCAGAACCCTTCTGATTCAGAGTCGTTGCTCCTAACTCTTATTGGGGTGATGTGGTTCTCTTGCCGGTTACTTAATTAACAGTATACCATCCTCTATTTTGGGAGAAACGGTTCCTTTCTCGATTGCATTTTTCGAGATGGATTTGTTCTCCCTTACACCCCGTGTTTAGATCTGTGGCATTTGTTCACAATCTTCTATCTGGTCGTGATAAGCTCTCCCTCAGAATTGTCAAGTGTGTCTTTGTTGGCTACTCTCGTACCCAGAAAGGGTATTGTTGCTTTGATCCACTTAGGCGGAAATACTTTGCCAGTGTTGATGTTACGTTCTTTGAGTCTGTTATGTATTTCTCTCCTACAGGTGACAGACCGGCCCCATCTGACTCTGATGAGGAGGTCTACATGCCTCCACCTCTTACAGCTATACCATCTCCTGCACCTGCTCTACCACCTCCATCACCTCCCTTACCAACACCGCTGCCTCCACCACCACCTCTAGTACCTACACTTGCTCCTGTGGTTGCCCCTGGACCATTGCCCACCATGAGTTTTTGCTACAGGTGTTTACTCGCAGGTCTCACTATGTTTCTCCTGCTCACAGGTCTTCCATCTTCCCCATCATCCAGCACGCCCCAAGTATGTAATGCGTACATTGTTTCTACTGATGGCACTACTGAGTTGTCTATTCATCAGGATTCCTTACAGGATGAGTAGGTACCCTCTCAAGAAGGAAACTTACAGGTTCAAGAGATGGCAGATGATCTCAATGTGTCTATTGCCATGTGAACGCAGAGACATACTTGTGCTTCATACCCTTTTAAGGCCCAAGTTTCTTTGAGCAAACTTTCAGAGATTTTCATGAGTTTACCGTGGCAATGTCAGTCGTGGAGATATCAATAGCGTATCAGGAGACCGTTCAGGACAGTCAGTGGAGTCTTTCCATGGAGGAGGAGATGGTCGTGCTCCAGGCTTATGGTACTTAGAGCCTTATTTCAGCTCCAATTGGTGCATCCGTTTTTTGATGCAAATGGGTGTTAACAATAAAGCACCGAGTAAACAGAAATGTAGATTGCTACAAAGCGAGACTTGTGGCACGTGGGTTCACTCAGACATATAAGGTGGACTATCAGGATACATTCTCTCCAATGGCCAGACATTTTACTCTACATATACTTCTATCTACCCCTCTATCAGCTTGATGTGAAGAATGCTTTTGTTTATGGTGACCTACAAGAGGAGATTTACATGCAGCAGCCACCTGGGCTTGTTGCTGAGGAAGAGCGCCAGTAGGTTTGCATGCTCCACAAGGCAATCTATGACCTTAAGCAAAGTCCAAGAGCATGGTTCCAGAATCTATCAGACTTGATAGAGCAACAGGGAGTTTGTGAGATCGAATGCCGACCATTCATTATTTGTTCAGAGGACTCAGAGAGGTACAATTATTGTACTTATTTATGTTGATCATATCATTCTTACAGGGAATGACGAGCAGGGCATCCAGGATGTTAAGGATTTCCTAGGTCAGCAATTTGTGACCAAGGACCTTGGTAGCGTACATTACTTCCTTGGTCTGGAGTTCGCCAGGAACCAGCGAGGTCTTGTGATGACCTAGAGGAAGTACGTTATAGATCTTCTCTCTGAGACATGCATGATAGATTGCAAGCCTACTACTACTCCTATGGACCCGAACATGAAGCTCTATGATGATGACACTGATGAGGTGGATAAGAGGAGGCTCAGGGAACTTGTTGGGAAGCTTCTTTATGTGACAATCACCAGGACAGATATATCCTTTGCAGTGAGCAAAGTGAGTCGGTATATGGAGCAGCCTAGACAGGCACATATGGATTTAGTCCATATGATTCTGAGGTATCTGAAGGCCTCACCTAGCATTGGTCTTCTATTTAGCAGAGGTACATCCCTTGCAGTTACAGCTTGTGCAAATGCAGATTATGTTGGGTGTCCCAAGGAAAGGAATTCTACTTCTGTCTTTGCAGTGTTCATAGGAAATTCTTTGGTGTCATGAAAGAGCAAGAAGTAGACTTTGGTTGCCATATTTAGTGCAGAATCAGAATACATGGTCATGGTGCAAGCTAGTACAGAGTTGATGTGGGTCAGATATGTTCTAACTGACATGATTGTTGAGGTGTCTCTTTACATGCACCTCCAATGTGACAACCAGGTTGCTCTCTTCATTGCAAACAACTCAACCTTCCATGTGAGGACCAAGCACATTGAGGTGGACTGTTATTACACTCGTCACGTGATACAGATGGTCTCATCTCCACTGCTCATGTCAGCTCTGGAGACTAAACAACAGATGTACATACCAAGGTCCTAGCCAGAGGGTCTTATCAGAGATGTTGCTCCAAGTTGAGCATGATAGATATCTACGCTCCAACTTGAAGGGAGTGTTGAGATATTAGTTATATTTCATATCTTTTATGTATTATTTATTTCCTTTGTCTTCTTTATGTAATTTTTCCAACAGGTTACTCTCCTATAGAAGAGAACCCTAGGGCTACATAAATAAACAATTTTCATTCTTTTTCTCTCCACAGAATGAAAGGTCTCCATATCCTTTTCTACATGGTATTATAGGCTTAAAGACGAATTGGAGACCCCACTAGAACACTTTAGGTAAAATGGTCTCCACTCCAGATACCCATGGTGAAGATGCGTGCATGGATAAGAATACATATGTTAGAAAGCTTTAATTATTAGTGTGTTGATATGTATTTATCAAACATTAACAACTCTACCAATAGAGTAATACTTACATGCATAAATAAATACTGTGATATATTCTTAAATAGGGATTTTGTCATTTGAATAGATTACAAGTTCTTCCCAAGATACGGAATTATGTATAAAATTTAATTTTTTTTATACGTGTGTTTCTTCGTTCATGGACACAAAACCAAACAACTACTGTCTCTGTCATTCAAGAAGCATAAGTGTTTCTTTCATTAAAACAAAACCAAATAATTACTATGCATGTCATTCAAGGAACACTCCATGAGAACCGAGGCAAGCAATTCCATTGGAAGTGAATTGTAAATGTCAGGGGAAAAAAGAAACAAGATGTTACAAACCTTGAGAGTCATGTAATCACGGCTAAGGATATTTCTTCCATCCTTAGCGAACTTAATATCCGATATTGAAGCAATGATTTCTGTGAAGAATGACCTGGAACCAGGGGCTTCTTGCTCCTCGAACCTAAAAGGTATTCTAATTAACAACACTCTCACGCAAAATGTCATATAAAGATAATGGTCGGTTTGGATCTTCATTTGTTTAGAAAGGACATGAGTTTTTTCCTCTCCAGATTCAAGGCTCCTATTTCAGCATGATTGCCCAGTCATGATTGAGAGATTTGAGATCCTAATTCCATGTGAACGATGCACTTCATGCCATGCATTCCAATTTCCACTACTGATTACAGCAAAAGCATGTCAGAGTAGAATAACATATGCAAGATGTCTCTTACAGCTGGCAGTGGCTGTCATATAAAGCTGATTGACGCAAATCAATGAGGCGGATTGAACCTTTTGAGCTACTAAATGCCAATGTGTTGCATTGAGCAGGGTGAAATTCAGCTGACGTTATAACCTCTGCAAAATGTCATAGAAAGAAGCGAAGACAAAAAATTGCACATCAATAAAGAACAGACATAAGGACATTCTTTCCAGATTTAAATCTTAACAAAACAATTTCAAAGTAATGTTAAGAAAGACCAGCCTTCGACAAAAAATGGTGACCTTACCGACCTTTCTGTACACAAGCACATCTACATGCTGAGATGTGCACTGTTTTTACACAAACAAACACGGAATACTAGCAAAGTTATCAAGTGGAAGAAGACAGGTTGATGAGGTATTCCAGTCAACATTGTTGCAACAGTACAATGGACAAAAAGAGTAGAATCCATTTTTGATAAGAACAACTACCCTTGAACAAAAAAGTAGTGGACCTTGAACTTTTCTGTACACATCCGCGCTTACATGGTTATAGATGCGCACTTAAATAGGAAAAGCAGTAAAAGGGTCAAGGGTGAGAAAGTTCTATGAAGTACATTGCAATACACTGGACAAGGAAGTAACATCGTTTTTGCTGGGAGCAACCCAGCCATGGTAGAAAAGGTAATGATCTTATTGACATTTCGGTACATGTCTACATGAGAGGCTGATCGTGAAACTAATTCATTATAGAGGACCTGGTTTGAATCCGATCCACGGAGCTTGTACCACAAGCACGGCAATGACCCGTTTATCTTCCCAGACTTGAGAGACGACCCCTCCTTCCACCGAGAAGGTAGTTCCCCTTGTGAAATCCGACAGACCATCGAGGAGAGAGATAGAGAGAGGCGGGCGTCTACCCTTAGAGGTGAAGAAGAAATAATTCCTCTTCTCCTCTTGAGAGAGACTCGAGATGAGAAAGTTGAGTGTCTTTCAAGGGGAACTAATACCCTCCTTATATAGGATAATGAATAGATAGGATGCACTCTTAATTCTTGGATCAATGGCTAATTCAATTCTACTCCAAGTAGGACTAGAGGAGAGAATAAGGAAGGGGGAAATCTCCATCACCAAGATTTCTATCTCCTAATAAGGAGAGGAAGTGGTAGACGGTTATATATTCCCGTGTATGGCCGTCCACCATAATCTTGATGGATATTTCCTCTTTTTTCCTCTTTTCTGCTTGAATAAGAATTAATATTTGAATTTTGTCTACAATCAAATTGTGAAACAAAATATCCTCCAAGAATAATGAATCATATTCAGTAGCCAAAACTAAATGTAAATCCAATTTACATATATGTTCGATGTGACTCCAATTCACATGAATCAAATTCATATTCTAGTCCTCGAATTAAATGTGAATTATATTCACATTATTAATAATTATTAGTAATTAGTCCTCAATGGTTTGGTGGTAGTGCAGTGTGCCTACCATCCTGTGCGGGTTACGTTAAGTAGCTGACAACCAGCGTAAAAATAATCAGACCTTTCAACATGGATTTGAACAAGAATACATGTAGACGATCATACTTAAAGTGGGAGAAGGCTTCGACATTTTTAATGTAAACCAATATTTACATTAATTACATGTCCACTTATATGAATCATATTCACATCATAATTGATCAATGTAAACCAACATTCACATCAACCAAAAAATAATTATGTAAATATATTAAAACACAATTAACTTTGATCAACCTCTCAATATACAATCCTAATCAAATTAGGACTTATGTGCAGCATATGTGGTCATGTGGATACTTGAAGATAAGGTAAGGGAGATTGCATAGACTATATATAGTGATTTGATATTTAAGATCACATCTAATATTAGGATTAAACCACTTCGAGTCATGTGATAACAATAGATGTTGAATCCAATATTCTCATTGTCTTAGACACAGGTATAGATCAATGTCCAACTCTTTGGACTAAGATAGAATTTTATGGATCAAGAACAATTCTTATTCATATAATCTCTTAGTGGAGTCACTAAAATCCATCTGGTTTCATAACTCCCTCGAAATGGAAGCACCATGGTATACAACCTTTTAAGAGCGCATCATCATCAAGTATTCCTAATAGTCGTACATACTAGATACTGGAAGACCTTCATTAAATCCGAAGTTCAAATCCTTATTTGAATGTCTTCTTTGAGATGTATCAATAAGTTTCTCAATCAGTCATTGGGTGACAATATAGATCATATGCTTACTAAAAGCATATATCATACTTTCAAATTTTTGTCTTGTTTCCCAAACAAGACAACCATCGATGGAATTTGGTTGACCACAATATCTCATGAGTGAGCTCATATCTTCCGATTCATTGAACATGTATAATTCTTTTGAAAGCTCATATATTATATGCACACCAGCTCATCGGTATATATACCTCGATTAAGTAATTAACCTACAGGCATGACAGATGTACACACTTATACATACAGCTCGTTTTTAGGGAGGGTGATGCATATCCATGCATTGCTAGATGACTTGCAGTGAGAGAGTTGGTTCCGAATAATTTAAGGTCGGTTTTTTGAAGGTGTTATTGATGGTGGTTACAGACCAAGAGAGGGCTAAGGAGATGGTTAGCTCTATGTTTCAAAGGGGGTACGACTAGGGATTAGGCACACAAATGATTCTCTAATGATGTGGTAGTGATGCTTATCGAGAGGTTGGTAAGACAGATCAATTCACAAATGATATTGTATTAGAGATGCATAACAAGAGAAGGGGAGGTCATTATCCAAAGACTGCCTTTTCCTGAAAGGAAAGACTGACAACCGGTAGAGGGCTGCTAAGGTTGTTGTCTATAGATGGAGGGTTTCAGAGCTGAGCTTGGAGGAAACCGAGGAGGTGAAGATCTACAAGGATACAGAGCCAGCTGAAAAAGGAGGGAGAGCAAGGAGGGGAGGGAGGAGTCATATTGCGCTTATGAGTAAGCGAAGGAGATAAGGATTTTTTATGCAAGGAATCTTATGGCGTGTGTTTTTTAAGTTCCTCACGTGGAATATATGTGGGGCCCAAAACCCTGAGAAGAGAGCAACATGGTTTGATATCAATCTCAATAGTCGTGAAGGTGGTGTTTCTACAAAGAATGCTAGTAAAAAAGATGAGCAATCCATATGAAGGTGTTTGCAGGGATTTTGATTGTCAAAATACAAGGCAGTTGATCGTAAGAGAGGTCAAAAGGTATCCTTCTCCCCCAACCCCAAGTATGGATCTTTAGACTTTCAAGAATTACACAACGATAAGAGGTTGCTATTGTTGCTACACAAAAGTAGGTCAGACATCTTTAAATTATGGATTTTGTGGTTTATGGTTCTATGCCTCTAGGAGTGTTTTACTTTGGCATCTCCGATCAAAGGATGTGTGCATGTTTCGTGACAGCATACGATACAAGTCTTGTTATATCAATCTTGCCAAGTCAATTCTTTAACCTTAACCCATCCAACACCACTGAATCTATATTCCTACGCAAAGGACCTACATCAAGAGGCCGGTTAAATGTCAACCATTAAAGAAATATTGACATCTCTTTATCGGACTGGATATGTTTCTTGATAATCATTTTACGATGTTGGATGTGTCCTCAATCTAACACTTTAAATATACAGCCTTGCATCAGCTCTATGATCCGACTATTAATCAACTATATGATATCAAGATGAAAAATGGTGCATACCCTGATTGTACAAAGGAACCTACTAGTGCAAACTTAATTATATTTTTCTTCAGATAAAGAAGTGATTGCAACAACTTTTATTGCATAATGGCTAGTCATCGGCTCACGTGTCCAATAGTTACCTCGATAGACATCAAGATCCAATTAATTACCATGTGTCGTTGTCATCTTTGATTTGTACTTTGAAATTCAAATCAAATGGTTAACATTATATAATCTCAATCCCGTTTATATTGATCCAACAAGCTTCAATTGCAAGCGCTCAAGTCCAGTTGATCCAATCAGCCCTAATTTCTATAACCATGATTTTCAATTAGTTTGTCTTAAAACTCGATGTGCATTATGATTTGCACATATAATTAAGGGATTTTAGCACTTGTACCCCGCTTAGTTGTTGCAATATCAGTTATAACCCTCCTTTTTGGAATATCAGTTGTGCTCATGACTTCTGTAGTTTTCACTTGTACCCCTCTAGTTAATTGTCGTCCATCTGTGTCCCAAACAAACGCTAACTTTTGGAACACAAGAGTCATTAAATCGAATTGATAGAGTAGATATGTCTTTTTTTTAACACCGTACTTCTTTCTCTTCCTCTACTTCCTCCTATGTAAACCCACCATCACCTCCTCTGCCCCTTCCTCCGCACCAAGTCCCCCAGCCCCCTCCTCCATCCACCTCCTCCTCATCCCTCCCTCTCCAGCACCTTCCTCCACCTCCTAGGAAGCGATGGATTGTTGGGTCAAGACGCAAGGAGGTGACGCATGACAGTTTCGGCAATGATGATGCACTGATGGATGTAGCGAACAGTGGAGCTTTAGTGTAATATCCTTGATATTATGGACATCAAAAGATCCTAATCAAAGAAGTATTGTGACAAAGAGTGGCTTGTAGTTAGATCTTCAAAAATAAAGTTTTCACCAATTAGATGAATATTGGATAGAAGAGTGTAGGTGGTGCAAATTACACTCGACAAAGAATGGAAAGAAGAAGAGTTTATATATTCAAAAATAAAGTTTCGAACCAATTAGATTAATATTGGATACAAGTAGTGCTAGCGGCTGAAATCTGTCTCAGCCTCTAGGACATTGGCAACCCAATTTCATGCAAAGAAAAGCCTATATTGAGGCCATCATTCTTCTATATTGAAGCCTCTTCACGGCTCAAGCAACCTGGAGAGAAGAGGTCCCTTATTCCCGTTTATTTTCCATTTCACAGTTGCTGGAAACCTCAAAATCTGCTCCTAATTTGGGTTGGGTTCCAAGAAATGGAAGTAGCCAAGAAGCCACTTGGGGCCTCTTTCAATAGGTATGATACCTTTAGGCACTCCTTGTGATTGTAACAATTTATATAAGGATTAGATGCATGAATGGGGGTTTTGAAACTTAAGAATGCTGATTTTAAGAGATACATTTTTCATATTGGTTTTATTTCAGATCTGGGACTCTAATGCAATTTAAGGATCATTAAGTGTATCTTGCTCTAAATCCAAGGGCAAGAGAGGTATGACCTCACCATCATTCCTTGGCCAATTGGCTTTGAAGACACTAAAATTTAATGAGCCATTTTCTGAAACGTGCTCATGATTTATATGATGATTAGTTTATTTAAATAAAATAAATTGTGCTTATTGAAATAAGTCATGGATTGAATAAGGGAAATAACTTCTGAGTTGAGTTGAATTAGAATTGTTGAGTTGAATTAGGCATGTTCTGTTGTTTAATACTGTGATTTAAACAATTCCCTGTTCTGTTGTTACTTAAATATGAAATTTTAAATGATTTCTGATGTATTGTTCTGGTGTGGTGTTATTCAAAAAAACGACATTTAAATAATTTTCTGTTGTTCTGTAGTGTAAAAAATATATATGTGAATAAGGTCAGAACTTCTTTTCTCTACTGTTTAACCATTCAAGTAAATGAAAATTTACAAATTAAAGCCTACTGGTATATAAATAAACTATTCAGTAATTACAAATTTGAATCAAGTAACTCTTGTTTGTAAGAAACATTTAAATAGATTCTAATATGTTCTCTTTGAATAAATAATAATTTTGAATGAAATTTAAACTGAAGGTATTTTGTGAAAAATACGATCGAGGCAGAACTATGATCTGTGAGCTGCAAATGATTTAATCTTTTGAAATTGTTAATTGAAATGTGCAAATTGAATTGAACTAGACATATGCTTAAATGAAAAATTGAAAGAAGTGTAAATTGTTCTGAAATGAACTGTGAGCTGCCCTTTTATGTATTTTTATGAAAAATGTGATTGTAATATGTAAGTTTTGGTTGATTTGTTATGTCATGTTGAGCTTTTAAATATATAAATATTTATGTGAGTCAGTGGTTAATTTATGTTTCTTTAAATAAAAACTCATTTAAAATAGCATGTCACTTACTACAGTCACTTGGTGCTAAGTGTAATTATTTGAAAGAAGAGTTGTTGAAACTGATCCTCCGGGTATATTTAATGGAAGAATAGTGGTGGATACTATATTGTTACTAAAATGAAACCCGATGAGAGTCGTGAACTCTTAGGGCCTTGGGATGAAGTATCTATAGCTGGTTGGACAGCATGTGATTTATAATGACATTCCTAGTGGATTGCTAGGGAAATGCGGGAAGGATTGCCCTGAAAAGGAGTTTCCTATCTTTGTCTATGATACTTTATCCATGAATGTTGAAATGGGATAATAACCTATTTAGCTCCAACGGGGCCTTGTTGTGATCCAGAGGAAGTATGTTATTGATCTTCTTTCTGAGACAAGCATGGCAAATTGTAGGCACGTTACTACTTCCATGGACCTAAGCATGAAGTTATTTAATGATATATAGGAGGTAGACAAGATGCGGTGTATGGAGCTCGTTGGGAAACTCCTATATGTCCTTTGTATTGAGCAGAGCAAGACAGCTCATGGAGCATCCGAGACAAGCACATATGGATGTAGTTCATATTATTCAGAGGTGTATGAAGACCTCTCCTAGTACTTAACTTTTTCTTTAGCAAAGGAACATCCCTTGCAGTGACAGCATGTGTAGATGCGGATTATGCAAGATGTCCCAAGGACATGAAGTCTACCTTAGGTTTTGTGATGTTCATAGGGAACTCTTTAGTGCCATGGAAGAGCAAGAAGCAGATAGTGGTTGCCAGATCTAGTGCCAAATCAAAGACAGAGCCATGGCACAATGGAATATTGAGATGATATGGGTCAGATATGTTGTGACCGACCTACCTATTGGCATGACATTTCCCATGCATCGCCAATGCGACAACCAGGTTGCTCTGTACATAGCCAACAATCCTGCATTCCATGAGGACCAATCATATCGAGATCGACTGCCACTACACTTGTGACATGATTCAGAAGGGCTTTATCTCTACCTCTCATGCCCGCTCAGGGGGAACGGATAGCAGATGTGTTCACAAACACCCTAGCCAAAGGGTCATTCCAAAGATGTTCCAAGCTGAGCATGATCGATATCTATGCTCCATCTTGAGGGAGAGTGTTGAGATATTATTTATCTTTTCATATTTTATGTATCCTTTATTCTTTCAGACTCTATTATGTAATTTGCACAACATGTTTCTCATCTTATATAAGAGAACTACAGGGCCCCATTATCAGTCAACTCATTCTTGTATCTCCACAATTCACAGTTGTTGAGATTTCACGTCGTTGATTCGATGAAAAGTCCTGATAGGATTCTTGGGGGTACAATGGTGATCTTCTCCATTTAGAGGATGAGGTGGTTGATAACCATTGGTGTTTAATGATACTTAGATTATCCATAAATCAACCTTTTTTAGGATTTCAAATGTGCACGGCCATACTGAGACCCGAAGGAGGAACTCTAAGAGGAGTTATGTGGGGCTCACTCTCATTTCCCAATCGTCCCATAGCTGGTGGGAAGAGATTGTGACATCGCCCTCTTGTATGGTGATCGGTCTTGAGACTGTGGCGACCAAGACCCTAACTCGAAGGATTTCATATCATTAATGAAGATTATCAATTAAAGATTATATATGCTTAATTGTATATAAATTTAGGCAAACTCCTCATCTAAATCATGCATTGATTGTTTCTTGATCTCCCCATAAATGGTGCAGTTATTTCAGCTTGCTTCAGTAAAAGACATACATAGAGCATGTTCAGATCACACACCTATGCCTAGGAACGCGGATCACATTTTTGTTTCAAGCACTCTTGGTTGTTAAGGACAACTTCGGAAACTTGGTGCCTAGTTTTTGGCAGGGGTGTCAATTTGAGGGTTTGGCGATGGTGATGTCGGTGGATAGGTTGACAACACTTAGACGGGAGTGATCTTGTTCCAATAGAGTTATCAGTTGTAGAAGGATCAACGACGATCGAGTGCTTTAGATAGTCAAATTAGATCAATTGAAGGACAAGTGCATCCTTTCCATGGATGAGATGGTCGATCGAAGGATGAAATAAGAATTCATGGTGGAGGAGGACGCAAGGTGAAATTTAGGAAGAGTTTGAGTTATACTAACTAAAGGAAGAGGGCGTAAACATGTCATTTTGTTCAAGTTATGGCTAGTAGATGGCGAAGGTGAAACTTCATTCATTTCATTGAAGTTGGTTGTAAGCTTTTAGTCAGCATCGGGAATTCAAGAAAGCAATGGTTCACCATTTTTGATGCTTCAATAGGTGTGCTTGTTATGGTAGTTGGCATTGCCTTGGTAGGGGGCAATCAAAGTGTATCCATAGTAAACGAAAATGCTTATTCAATAGTTTAATGAGCAAAAGGTCCCAATTGTTGTCATGGGGCTGAATGTGGATGGGTCGCATGGTTCAATGGTTTTTCAGTTTCTTCTTCGTAGAGATTTGGGATCTTGAAGGCGTTGATGTATTAGAGCTCACTACAGAGTTTACAAGGGGAAACTTTAGATTTAAGAGGATGAATCAGGCTCTTCTCTTGTTCCACCTAAAAAAGAAAGTTCTCAAGGAGTAGAGGACTTGACCCATTGCTTAGTCGAACATGATCTACCATGTTATGGCTAAACTTCCAACAAAAAAGTTTTTGTGGTTAAGGATAGCATCATTAGCCCGTTACTAACTGCTTTTATTGTGAGCAAGCTTATGATGGACAATAATGTGATAACTAATGAGATGGTGGCAGACTAAAAGAGGCGGGGAGTGCACGGCAAGTTATAGAAAGTTGATTTTCCCATAGGCCATGATAGTGGGGATTGAAGGTTACAATGGGCCTCTCTTCATCAAGATCATGACGAGATGAAAGGATGCATGTTATCCAATAGTGGTAATTTGGTATTCTTATCTTCATTTTGACCCGCAAGTTGTTGATGGGGGTATACTTACATCTAGTATTGCAAAAGTCGTCCGAGTGGACAGAATAGACGGCCTAGCTATTCTACTCAGTGGAAAATCGAATAAAAAATCTCAGGCCGAATAATCGACCAACAAATAAAAAGTAAATATTTACCATCATTTTTTTGGGTTTTTTCATACTTTTCTTTGATGTAAAATAAAGTTAGATGTGTAAAGTTTGATTGTATATATAAGATCATATGTATTAAACAAAATACCTAATGAAGTATTTTCGATTAATCATCCGAATAACATTTATTGTTTATTCAGCAACCCTTCCAATTGACAACCGAATAATGACTTTTGTAACACTGATTACATCTCGGGTCCTTGAAGATGTATTTCTTTTGGACAATATCTAGGCGAGATGCTTATAGTATTACCCTAGTAGATGGACCACGGTGACACGACCTTGAGTGGATGGTGGTCTTAGTGGACTGAAGTTAAGGAAAATTAATAACACACGCCTTATAAAGTGCGTGTTGAGGATTTGTGGTGATGATATATTGTTCCACTTGTTGAGAAACATATATGGGATTTTGTCCAGCATAGCAACTCCAATGAACTTCTACCTCTTGTCATTGATGTTTTGGAGAGGGATTTGCTTTGTTTTAACAGGTTTTGTTGCTTTCTTGAGACCTGCGGTGGGTCATTGTTTCTTTTTTAAGAGTTTTGGTGGGATAATTGGACTGCGAAAGAGTTCACAATATGTACTCGGTTGTTTTCCATGGGAGGAAACTCTGAATGCGGTTAACGCTTGGAACAGTGGGATGTTGGCTCCTACCTTTTGCTCAAGCTTTTTGGATCGAAAGGTGCAGTATTTCTAGAATTGATAGAACTTCTCTATTTTGTGGAATGATTTTCTGCTATTAGAATAAGACGGTTTCCCCTCCCTTTTTTATCTTAGGGACTTGGCAAGGGACAACAACAACAACAAAGTCTTTTCCCACTTTAAGTAGGGTCGGCTACATGGATTTTTTGCCTCCATTCAGATGTATCTTGGGTCATTCTCGGGCTTAGATCCAAAAAACTAAGATCCCTTCGTATAGTCTCATTCCAACACTTCTTGGGCCTTTTACACCCTCTTTTAGCCGGCTCAACATTCCAAAACTCACATCTCCTTACCGGTGCATTACCTGACCTCCTTTGCAAATGGCCAAACCACCTTAAGCGGTTTTCTAGCATCTTATCTTCGGTCGGAGCTACACCCACTTTCATTCTAATGGCATCATTCCAAATCCGATCTGTACGTATGTGTCCCCACATCGACCTTAGCATTTTTCATTTTTGCTACTGCCAACTAATTTGAGACCATGTAAGCTTTTGGCGACTAGTGTTCATTTGGGTTATGTGACTAGTTCGAAATAATGTGATAATTCATCAAGAGATATTTTGTGGAAAAATGTACCTCAACAAACCAAGGCTCTTTCAAAGTTTTGGTCATCCTAATCTTTCGTGAAATTAACAATACATGATGTGAACACCATTTCAGGTGTCCACTTTTTTCTTCTCAAAAAAACATGGCAAGTGAATACAAATCAACTTACAAAAAAAATAAATTAAGTAGTATATACAATATGAAAGGAAGCCAAAAGGAGTTTGTGATAGAAGGCTTTACCAGTTAGATCCTCCATATTAGCAGGCTTCACATCTACTATATTGAAACTCTGATTGCTTATTTCCAGATTCCATAGATTTATTCTTAAATCATCTGCTGATATGAAAGTCTCACCGTCACTGGGACACAAAAAGGAAGAGTGTTATTTTATAGCAAGAACTAGGATTTTTTTACATAGAAAATAGAAGCATAAATTGCTAGATAGAAAATGTAGTGTTTGATGCAAAAGCATCAATTTACCTATTAACAGAAATGGAGTTTATATGATAATCATGAGCATGGGCATATACTTTTCGGCATCTGGACACAACATTTGTCTCAATGTTTGTTACCTAACAATGTTAGAGCAAAAATAAGTAATGCCCACTAACAGAAAATATAAGCACAAACTAATGCAAATGCAATGAATGCATTCATTCAAGTGGTATGTTAAAGCCCATAAAAGAAACTGCACAGCGCAAAAGCATGAGGGTTCATTTTCCAACGTTAACAAAATCATGATCCCAAAACCACCAATCTAATCTAACAAAATACAAAATTACACAGAACCGAATATCCGATTACCTTCTTGCTTGCGACAAATAATTCCCAACTTGAAATCCCCAACAAAACTAAGCAACTCCTGATCAAGATGATGATGCCCGGACACAAAGCAAAGACGATCGACAATCTTCACATTTCAAGAGCCAATGGCATGAAGTACAAGCACATTATCCAAGGTATGCAGGATAAACCTGGGATAAGGGCACTTTATCCCAGGATAGATAAAGTCGTCACATCACAATTACATCATCTATAGTATTATGTCTCTGTAGACAGTATTTATACCTTCCTTATTCCTCAAACCAACTGAACCAGAATGAGGGTTTATGAGGGGTGAACCCCACTTGTCCCTTATTCCTTATCACGTGTCCCTCATCCGAATGCGACACCCAACAGTTAGCAAGAAAAGAAGGAAAGGATGCAACGAGCACAATCCAGTAAGGTGTGAGAAGTCCAAAGTATAAATGGCATATTTTCTTATGGCTGTCTGCTAGAAAACCTGGCAAAGTCAAATACTACCTCATACCTGGAAAAGGGAGTAAGTAGATTGACCTCTGTCACCCAAGGATGAGATGTTACAGGAGAACCAAAGGCTATAAATTGCAGCAGATAACACTAAAGTTTTAGCCTGAGTCAGTATTGATCGACTGCAAATCTTGAATCCTGGATTGTGGTGAAGTATTAGACTCAAGCCCTAAGCTTTACACGTTCTGATACCGTGTACAGTAGAATGAGCTAACTTCGTTGATAAACACTAACCCTTTTTTTAGAGGGCCACTAACACTCATTAAGCAAAAGATTGTTACAGTGGAAAGGAATTGCATAAACATAATAAAGACAGACAACTTTCTAATATTTGCACTGCATAACCAATTTAGAGTTTCGTCAGTGGGCCATATAGCCCATACTCTGGCCGTCCAAACTAAGATAACCTCGTCAGTACACAATTTTAGTGACATATAGCAGCAGCAACATATAGGATCAACAAATAGAGCATGAAGAGATCTTGAGGAACTACCACAGGCAATCGAAGTAAAGGAATTCCTCCAGGAGGAATCGCTAAGTCATTGCCCACGTAATTATGGCTGCTCTCCGAAGATCCACCATTTGGAAGATATGATCTATAATTGGAAGTACTTGATCCAATCATGGTACCATTTCCTAGTGTAGGTGCAGCGTCGATGTTCATTTCAGAAATCCTTTTTATCTTCTTTTCTTGTACCTGGGCATGCCAAATAGAATTAAAAATAAAATAAGAGCAGACTAAAAAACTAACATGTATGCAGCATAGATACCAACTATTAAACAATTAACAGGGCCCGTGAACAGGAAAATGTATCTCACCTTCCAGAACTTGATTGTCTTATCATTGGTGGAGAGCAGAAATAAAGAAGCATTAATAGGGTGGCACCAACGAATCTTGTTGATTTTCTCTTCTATTTCTAAGCTTTTCAAGTAATCAAACTGGATAAAGAAAAGGCACCATAATAACATTGATACAAGTCAACAAAAAACAATGATTTAATTTGAACTTGTAACAATGAAATATGTACCTCAGGTTCATGGCTTTGAAATTCTGTCTTGTACCGAAATTCAGGATGTCTACTACGTGGGCGATCGCTTCCTTCTGAGTCTCTTCTCCCTCCATGCTACAAGTGATGACAAAGGTAAGTATAAATAATTCAATGAAAAATTGCATACAAGAAAGAAAGCATTGTCAAACTTACATCCCTAAAATCAGTTCTCTCAAACAAAACAACACGTCCACCTCTATCTCCAGTGGCAAGATAATCCCCTGTTTTGTCAAACTCAATTGCCGAGATGATATCAACTGAGAATCAGCAAAAACCAAAAAAATAATAAATACTATTTTATAATAACAATACAGCCAAAAATACAAGATAAAAATGCATTTCATAATCAAGTTTGATAACTATAAGCAACACGAACCACTTCAATAAAAGTTTAAAGTGACTCAAAAGTGCCTCGAATATCTCAATATATCCCGACCAACTCAACAAGAGGGAACCCGTCTGACTGCCCAGACGACAACCAGAAGAAGCACCTCATGATGGTCTCAAGTCTCTTCCTAACCCCCACAGGCATCATTCTGGAGGATATGAAGAAAATGGGAATCGCATAGAGAACCGAACACAGTAAAATCAACCTGACACCTCTAGATAAACAAACCGACTTCAACCCTACCAGCTTCTGCTCCACCTTCTCGATCACCGGTCAACCTCTGCATCCGTCAAACCTAAGGGAACACATTTTGACTTATCCGTGTTCATCCTCAGACCAGATACCGCCCCAAACATGTCCAACACCGTTGAGAAACCTCTGCAATTGTTTGTTCCTCCTTCCTCAAAGAGAATTGTGTCGTCCGCATACGGGAGGATGGGTATGGTAATGTCATCAATTGAGTAACCACTGCAAATGCCCCTCGAAACGGCCCGATCGATCATGATCGTCAGAGCATCTGCTACCAGCACAAAAAGCAGAGGTGCCAACGAGCAGCCCTGTCGAACACTCCTCTGGGGTTGGAAAAATCCACCCATCGGTTGCCCATTGATTAGAACCGCCCACGATGTGGTTGTGACGCACCGGTTCATCCATGAAATCCACCTATCTGGAAAGTCCCTCCTGTGCAGAGATGCCGAAATGAAGTGTCAGTCCACAAAATCATATTCCTTTGAAAAGTCCAGCTTCCACAGGACATCTTCTACTTTCCTCATGTGTCAATCTGCCACAATCTCGGATGTTATGACAACATTGTCCATGAGCTGCCGGCCAGGTAGGAATGCGCTCTATACTGGCGAGATGATCTTTCTTAGAACCCCTTTCAGACGATTAGCAAACACCTTGGTCACAATAAGATATACCGCATTGGAAAGGGAAACGGGCATGTAGTGCTTGATTCTTGTCACCACACCTTCTTTGGGAGCAAATAAATGAAGGAGCGGTCTAGTTGATTGATAAATCCGATTTATCACCTTAAATTCTATTAATTATCCCTTGCTTAAACAATTAATTAATTAATTATCAATTAACTCTAAGTAATCATGTATACCTTGTAAGTAATTAATATTAATTATTGATTCTAAACAATTGATCTTAGTGTTGTAAATATACCTATATATATTGTGCTATTATTCTATGTATTTTCTAATTATTAAAAATTAGAAAATACATTATGTATATGCATGGTTTCAGATTTTGCGAAATACCAAAAAAATAATATTTTCTAATTATCAATTGATGTTATAAATAATAATTAGTATACTATTTATTATTCCAAATACCAAAAAAATAATGAAAAATTTAAAATAAGCGTTTTTAATACTCTAAAAAAGCGTACAAAAATATTATTATGTATATGCATGGTTTCAGATTTCGCGAAATATCAGCGAAATTTCACCAAAATTTTGGTTTCGACATAGGACTGAAATTTCGAGAGAAATGTCGATATAATAGCCTTCCTTCACGAAAGTTGCTCGATTTGGGCAAAATGTCATCGAAATTTACCAAAATTTCGCTTAGACATGGTATCGATACGATACCCGATATCGAAATTTAAAACCTTGTGTATATATGATGTATTTAGATCTTGAGTTCAACAAGAAAGTTGTAGATCTCATCGAGATTTATCTACAACTTTCATGTTGAACATCTTTTTCTAACTTTGACCCTAACTATTTATTTCTGATTTTTACTTTGTTTTTCCTTTTTATCTTTTTTCTTATTGGAACACGTGACCCAATCAGGTAATTTCTTGTGCCGCACCTTTATCCTGGTTGTTGGATCACTTGATCCAACGACCCAAGTACATCTCCACCCAAGTACATCTCCTACCTCGCGCCTCTTCGAACCCCACTCCCTCCAACTGCAAAACCACATCCATCTCCAATTTCTACTGAAACACGTGCCGCTACTACCTAACTCTAACTCCTATCTCTTCTCTGTTCACCTGTCATCCACGCTTAACCTCCAGTAAACCGGACTCTCGCATGTGCTTTCTAGGGCGATGGTTGGAACCACCGTTGGGGAACCGCCAAACCTCCACTTCTCCGTAAAAACCCCATCGCCAACTGCCTCAACAAGGTATCCACCATTCCAGGTGAGTTCTACTTAGCATCTTCTCTCCCTAGGTGATAGTTAGGTAGAGGATTTGAGTATGATAACAGAGGAAAAACGCCGGCGAGATCCAAGGGTTGTTTCCCTTGTTGTAGTATCCACTGATTGTTGCTCGAACTTGGTTTCCTAGCCAAGAACCACAAGCGAAGATCCTTGGAGCTTCTGCAGCTCCAAATCGATCGAGATCCACCATCTTCCTCCTTTCATCTCCAGGTAAAGATTCTAATATTGCATTCTTCGTGATTTCCCCATTTTCTTCACATCAGATCCTATCGTCTTTGACTCATCTGATTTCACGTACACTATCGTTGTATATCCATCTTCCACGCGTATCTTCTAGTGATCCCTTTCCGCTTCTCTGTGATCGAATCCACATCGATTCACATCCTTCTTCTGCAAGAAGGACCATTTAGGGCTTCTTCCTTCACCTCCTTAGGAGCCTTCACCTCGCCTCATTTCATTCCCAATCAATCCCCTTTGGTTTGGTGTTTGTGCTAACATATGCAGGCCATGAATGATCGGAAATTCTAAGCCGCTATCGAAAATTCTACTAATCCTCTCCCTAGTGACATTTAGGTAAAGGATTTGAGTGTGATAACAGAGGAGAAACGCCAGCGAGATCCAAGGGTTGTTTCCCTTGTCGTAGCATCCTATGATTGTTGTTCGAGCTTGAATTCCTAGCCAATAACCTCAAGCGAAGATCCTTGGAGCTTCTGCAGCTCCAAATCGGTTGAGATTCGCCATCTTCCTCCTTCCATCTCCAGGTAAAGATTCCAATCTTGCATTCTTCGTGATGTCCCCATTTTCTTCACATTGAATCATATCGTCTTTGACTCATCTGATTTCACGTACACTATCAGCCGTATATCCATCTTCTACGTGTATCTTCTAGTGATCCCTTTCCGCTTCTCCCTGACCGAATCCACATCGATTCGCATCCTTCTACTGCAAGAAGGACCCATTTAGGGCTTCTTCCTCTGCCTCCTTAGGAGCCTTCATCTCGCCTCATTTTATTCCCAATCGATATCCTTGGTTTGGTGTTTGTGCTAACATATGCAGGCCATGAATGATCGGAGATTCTAAGCAGCTCTGATTTCATCATTTCACTCGACGAACCTTGGTCGACCGAATGTTACAGACACGATAAGGGTCCGTTGAGCCATCCTCAGCTTCGCCAGATGGTTACGAAGATAACTTGATCTTCAGCACAAGTAGTTTTTTTTGAAAGCTGCAAGGTAGGGGGAAGCACTCGGAGGTGTCCGCCCCATCAAAATATATTTATAACAAAAACCAGTAGATAAGTTACAAAGTACCGATTACCACCCAAAAACAAAAGGAATACAAGAGGCTCAACGCAACAACCACTCGTCTACCAGCCTACTTGTATAGCACTGCACATTTTCTTTGTAAAATCTCTGTCTCGAGAACACCAAATCATTTCTGCTATGCCAAATCGCCCACAAAATAGCCATCGGGTGCAGCCGCTCTCTTCTCGACCTCGTCCTATTTTCATACAACGCATTCCAGAAAGCGAGGAAGTTGTCAGACCGGCACCACACAATCCCCGCATCCAGCCATATCTGCGAAACTACAGGGCATGTAAAAAAAAGATGGCCCACCGAATCAATAGCGTTGTCACAAATTAAGCACTTGTCGGAAATGATGCCCAGGAGTTTCACGCACCGATCACGCGTCATCAGCCTCTTGCGCCTCAGAAGCCACAGGAAAATCCCCACACGTTTCGGAAGCTTAAGGCCCCAAATTAATGTACAATCCCTGTTTAGGACCTCCGACGCCGCAGGCGGCGGCCTAGATATGGCCCCGTACGCGCCCCTAACTGAGAAGCCGCCCTCCTTCCAGAGCCAGTGATCCCTACCCCCACCAAGGGCACCCACATTCCCCACAGCGTCCAGCAAGGCCAAGAACTCCTCAAAGCGCCGGTCAGAGAAGATGGCAGAGAACGCGGGCCACCAAGAGCCATCAACCCAGCAATCCTCCACCGAACAAAGCTTATTATCCGCCAGCGCGAATAACCTCGGAAAGCGAGAGCACAGAGGACCCGCTCCCGACCAATCGTCGACCCAAAAAGCAAAAGAGTCCCCCCTACCAAGCACCGGTCTGAAGAGGTTGAGATTCCTGACGAACGTCTGCATGACTCCCCTCCAGAAAGGCGTCATAGCCACCATGTTGGTCCCCAGCAACCGGGGCGCGCCCGTCACCCCATATATGCTTCGAAGCACCAAGCAAACCAAGTCATCACCTGGACCCCATACCCTACTCGCCCACTTAAGCAACAGAGCCTCATTCATCTGTTGCATAGATCTCACCCCCAAACCTCCCCAAATCTTCTTCCGAGTGACATCCTCCCAGCCAACAAGATGGACCCCCGCGCGCTCAGTAGAGGCATTTCCCCACAAAAAAGCACGCATCTTCCTCTCAAGCCTCTCCAGGATCCCCTTTGGGAGTTTGCGGCACGAAAGTAAGTAAATAGGAATGGACGACAATACCGCCTTGACCAGAACCAACCTACCACCCCTCGAAAGGAGCGAGGCCTTCCAACCCGCCAGCCTCAGATCCACCTTCTCCACCACCCTCAACCAATCACCAAGCCTCGCCGTCCCCAGACCCAGAGGAACGCCGAGGTAGTCCATAGGGAGGAGGGCACGCACCGAGGCCAAAGAAGTGGCCAAAACATCAGCAAGACATTCCGCCTGCCCGAAAGAAATAAAAGAGGACTTACAGTCATTCTTCAATAAACCCGAAAGCTCCGAGAATACCTCCAGAGCCGTGGCCATGGCCCTGGCCTCCTCTACCCCTCCCTCCATGAGGAAAAGAGTATCGTCCGCGTACTGCAAGATCGGCACCTGAACCTCTCCCCTCTAGTAGTTGCTACATAGGCCATGGCCGACCACGCCCTTCGTCATGTCCCCCAGCACATCAGCCGCAATGATGAAAAGCAGAGGAGCGAGTGGGCACCCTTGCCGCACCCCCCTACGGGGCTGAATCCACCCCCCTTCCGGCTTGCCGTTGATCAACACCGAGAAAGAAGCACAAGTAGTTGCGAGGAAGAGAGCAAGGAGGAGGAGATACGAGCGTTGCCAGAGCAAAAAGTCCACCACCGCAGACAAAGGATGAAGGAGATAGCCTCGACAAGTAGTTATCGTCCGATTAGATCTTCGGATCTAATCTGACGGTTCTCTGATGTCCACATTGCTTAACCGAAGCAACGATTCGCACCCTCAGATCTGGAGCAGCCAAACCGCTTCCAAAGCACCAAGCATACCCACGTATACCCGAGCCTCCATCACTGCCCGAGTCAGGCCCTATGTGAGTTGAGTCACTTGAGGAGGTAAATTGCAGCACCTAGATCTGTGCTTTCCTGAATTGTGTTTTCAGTCCAGAGGGTGCAAGGTGTGTGCCGCCTAGGAAAATTGCATATAAACCCCGCCGACTATTATTAATTGCATTTATAAGTGGAGTTTTTATTATTGTTTCTTTTCATTTATGCGCATGTATTGTACCTTGAATAACTTTTGATTTGTGTATCCAAATCCAATTATTTTGGTCTCATTTAAAAGATAATTTTATTCTCTTTAATATAGTGCTATTAGTTTCCTGATTTGATTAATTTGTCACGTATAAATTTCAGAGAATAGAAATTGTCTCTTTTGCCTTATTTTTTACCTTAAAATTGATTCTTTTATTGATTGTTTCTCTACTCAACACCTTGGCCTATTTTGAAACTTTTTGAATCTGATTAAGAAGATTAATGAAATTATTGATATTATATCCCGATCAGACAATTAATTGGAGTGCTATTAGAGCTTGGATCATTTTAATGTGTAAAAAAGAGACTTGATCCGATTCACTACTTGAAGTTTTTAATTAGCTCTTTAAAAGGACATGGTATTGGAGTAATTGTTTATTCATTGCCTAGGTTATTAAGTTCATTAATGTTGGGAAAAAATAAGAGAATTGTTTATTCCATACGCCCTCGGCTCTCTTATATAGGAGAGTAGCCTATGGGTAAATTACAACAAGAGTCCAGAAGAATATAGAAAAATATGAAACAGTACAACTAACATAACATATATCTCTACACTCCCCCTCAAGATGAGCATAGATGTCGATCATGCTCAGCTTGGACGAGCACTTCTAGAATGGCCCTCTAAGTAACGCCTTGGTAAAGATATCTGCAGTTTGGTCCTCTGAGCTAACATGAGATGTAGAAATACAACAATTATAAATCATATCTCGTATAAAGTGACAATCAACCTCAATGTGCTTGGTTCGTTCATGAAATGCTGGATTATTGGCAATAAATATAGTGGCTTGATTGTCACATTCCAGAGCCATAGGAAATGGGACTTCTATATATAGATATGTAAGAACAGCTTTCACCCACATCATTTCTGTACTAACCTGGGCCATAGCCCTATATTCAGACTCAACAGTGGATCTGGCTACAACAGTTTGCTTCTTGCTTCTCCATGAGACAAGAGAGTTTCCAACATATACAGCAAATCCAGTGGTGGACTTCCTATCCTTGGGACATCCTGCGTAATCTGCATCTGCACACATTGAAATAGCAATCTCTTGTCTTTCTTGAACAACAGACCTGCACCTGGAGATAATTTAAGGTACATGAGTATCATATGTATAGCATCCATATGTACCTAACGTGGTTGCTCCATGAACTGGCTCACCCGACTAACAGCAAAAGAAATATCGGATCTGGTAGTGGTAACATAAAGAAGTTTTCCCACCAGTTCTCTGTATCTTCTCCTATCCACCTCATCAGTGTCATCATCATATAATTTCATGCTCGGATCCATAGGTGTAATGGCTGGTCGGCATCCAAGCATTCATGTTTCACTCAGCGGGTCAGTGACATATTTCCTCTGGGTCACTACAAGTCCATGTGGATTTCTGGCGAACTCCAGTCCCGGAAAATATCTAAGGACTCCAAGATCCTTGGTAACATATTCACGACCTAGCATTTCTTTCGTCCTCTGAATTCCTTGTACATCATCACCTGTAATCAGAATATCATCTACATGCACCATAATTGCAATTATACATCTGGATGTTTTCTGTATAAACAGGGAATGATCTGCATTGAAACGCATGTACCCCTGTTTTTCAAACAAGTCTGAGAGCTTCTGGAACCAAGCTCTAGGGCTCTGCTTAAGGCCATAGATGGCCTTATGAAGTCTACACACCTTGGAACACTCCCCTCAACAACAAAATCAGGTGCTTGTTACATGTAGCCTTCTTCCTGCAAGTCGTCATATAAAAAAGCATTCTTAACATCTAATTGGAATAATGGCCAATCACGAGTAACCACAACAGAAAAGATCCGTAAGGTGGAATGGCGAGCAACCGGCGAGATGTATCAAGATAATCCACTCCATATGTCTGTGTAAACCCACGAGCAACCAAGCGTGCCTTGTATCTGTCAATGCTGCCATCTGCATTCTGCTTAACCGTGAATACCCATTTACAGCTCATTGTAGACACACCGGTATGTGCAGGGACAAGGCTCCAGGTACCTCTTGATTGAAGAACAACCATCTCTTCTTCCATAGCTAAACGCCATCTACTGTCCTTCAATGCATCTTGGTAATTCCGTGGAATATCCACAGCAGATAGTGCAATGGAAAAGCTCCTGAATTCACCAGATAAACGATCAAAAGAAACCGTAGATGCTATAGGATATGACACGCAGCTACGTTTATGTTTCCGAAGTGCAATAGGTAGATCCAAATCACTTGCATCATCATCTGTCCTCTGTAACACAGCCTGCTCAGGTAAATCATTAGATCCATCATTATTGATTATATTCTCAGAACATACCTCAGGTGAGCTAGATGATGAGCGGTGACCATGAGCAGAAGCGGGCCGACGGGTATAGTGGAGTGGCAATGGGAGAACCAGAATCGTAACAGGAGGTGTAGGTGATGTAGGTAGTGGTGGAGGTGGTGATGGTGGCAGCATGTATATGGCTTCATCAGTGTCTGAGGATACCAACTGATCACCTGTAGGAGAGAAGTACATAACATACTCAAAAAAGGGAACATCAGCACTAACAAAGTATTTCCTGCGCAATGGATCATAACACTTGTATCTTTTTTGTGTCATGGAGTATCCGACGAAAACACACTTGACAACCCTAGGAGAGAGCTTATCAATATCTGGAAACAACTGGTGGACAAAGGCAACCGAGCCATACGCACGTGGAGTAAGAGAGAACAATTTTTTTCAAGGAAAACTAGGGAGAAAGGAATCTTCTCACCTAAGACAGACGACGGCATGCGATTAATGAGATAACATGCCGTTAGGACATCATCGCCCCAAAAAGAATGAGGAGTGTGACTCTGTATGAGAAGCGACCTGGTGACATCAAGTAAATGACAATGTTTCCTTTCTGCAACTCCATTTTGTTGGGAAGTATAGGCACAGGATGTTTAGTAAATAATCCCTTGTGTTGAAAAATAATTCGAGAGAGTATGAGTACAAAATTCCAAGGCATTATCACTTCTTACAATCTTTACAGCTGCAGAAAAGACATTACGAACTTCATTTATGAAATTTATGATAATATTCTCAGCTTCAGATTTATTCTTTAACAAAAAGACCCAAGATTCACGAGAAAAATCATCCACAATGACTATACAAAACATGTGTCCCTGATGATCAGGAACACGACTAGGACCCCATATATCAACGTGAAACAACTAAAACTTGGAGCTACTACTCCGACTCTGATGACTGGGAAAGGTAGACCGATGATGCTTTCCAAACTGACAAGCCTCACATTGGATGGATGTGTGAGGTGAAACCTGAGGTAAAACACGACACAATTTCTGAAGCGGTAGATGGCCAAAGCGCAAGTACCACATGAATGGAGAGACAGATCCAGCAGGAAGAGAGGAGACTCCGGCATATGGGGTCCGACTGAGACGATATAGGCCACCCTGCTCATAGCCACGCCCAATCACGTTGCCCGTAAGGATGTCCTGAAAAATGAGAGAAGATGGATCAAAAATTGCTCGGCAATGTAAATCCTTTGTAATTTGACTAATGGATAACAAATTCATAGAGAAATCAGGTGCGTGCAGCACATTCTTGAGGAGCATAGATGATGTCAGGCTAATCTCCCCATGACCAGTAATTGAGGAGTGCATCGACACCAATGGATCCCAGCATGAAGCTCTATGATGATGACACAGAGGAGGTGGACAGGAGAAGATACAGAGAACTGGTAGGCAAACTGTTGTATGTCACGATCACTAGACCTGATATATCCTTTGCAGGGAGTCGTGTGAGCCTGTTCATGGAGCAACCACGTCAGGTTCATATGGATGCAATACATATGATTCTTAGATATCTCAAATCATCTCCAGGTGCAGGTTTGCTATTCAAGAAGGGAAAGGGGATTTCTATCTCAGCATGTGCGGATGCAGACTATGCAGGATGTCCCAAGGACAGGAAGTCCACCTCAGGGTTTGCAGTCTATGTTGGAGATGCCCTAGTCTCATGGAGGAGCAAGAAACAGACGGTGGTAGCTAGATCTAGTGCTGAATCCGAATATAGATCTATGGTCCAGGCTAGCATAGAGATGATGTGGGTGAAGGTTGTACTTACAGATCTATGTCTAGATGTGCCACTTCCTATGAACTTGGAATGTGATAATCAGGCAGCCTTGTTCATTGCAAACAACCCAGCATTCCATGAGCGGACCAAGCATATTGAGGTTGATTGTCACTTCATACGTGACATGATTCAGAAGGGGTTCATTGCTACATCTCATGTTGCCTCAGAGAATCAAACTGCTGATATATTCACCAAGGCATTACTACGAGGCCCATTCCAGAAGTGTGCGTCCAAGCTGAGCATGATTGATATCTATGCTCCATCTTGAGGGGGAGTGTTAACGCATATAGTAGTTTCTATGTGTCCCTCTGTTATTTTTATTTTCAGTTGTATGCTTTATGTAATTTACCCATAGGCTACTCTCCTATATAAGAGAGCCTAGGGCTTATGGAATAAACATCTCGTTCATTTTTCCCAACAGATGCAAGTAGACCTTGGTCACTACACAGATGATGTGTGGCACCAGAGTCCATAATCCACTCTAAAGTATCAGATCCACTACTGCTAGTGAATGCATAAGTACTACCTGAGGTACTGGTGGATGCAGAAGCAGCAACGTCAGAATGACTCTCAGAGGCAGGCGTTGATGCAACAGGACCGGATGGAGGAATAATACCCCTCAGACGAGCTACAAGATCATCAAATCGTTGATCCAAAGAGGAAGCAGAAGGAGGTTCAATCTGTTCAGCTACTCGTGCAGAAGCAGGAAATCCATGTTTGGAATAGCATGTATCCTCGGTATGTCCAAAACGGTGGCAGAAGGTGCATAATGGCCGAACACGGACTCCTCTGCCTCGAGGTCCACGATCACGAAACTGATGATGGCCCCCACGACCTTGAGATGCTACCATAGTTGAGGCGGTCTGATTGGCAGTAAATGAAGGAACAGTAATACGACTCAGTCTGTGAAAGGCTTCCTCCATCAGAGGAATAGTGGAATCTGCCAAGATCTGGGAACGTGTTGCCTCGTACTCTGGATCAAGGGCTGCCAGGAATACACCAACCATAGTGTTGTTGCTCAGGAGTGGCTGTGAGAGGCATGAAGTAGTAAAGCTTCTCAAACATTCCACGTAAAGACGTATATAATGAGTGTAGAGGTCGGTCATTCTGCTTGATTGTAAAGATGTCATGCTGGAGTTGCAGAATCTTCGTCTCATTCTTTGCCTGCGAATAGGTAGCAGCCAGAATATCCCACATTGCTTTTGCAGTGGGCTGATGGAGAATATCATTCGCAATCTCAATTGCTAATGTTCCTGATAGCCAAACCTTGGCATATGCATCATCTGCCTCCCATGAGGCGTTGACCCCAGTCTTCTCAGCAGGCTCTTCCTCAGTAAGAATGTGTTTCTTACCGGTTGACTTCATCATACTCATGAACTGCATTGCCCACAGTTCGTAATTTGACCTGTCCATCTTCACAATAGGAGCAGGACCTCTGAAGGCGCCTGTAGATGAGATATCTGCCTTGCTTTCTGACATGATGATAATAGAAGACTAGGGTTGTAGACTGAAAATATGATTGTCTATACTGACATTCACGGGTTCAGTTGCATGTGTAGACTCAAGCAACCAAACCCATTAACGTGGAGACCCGGGCGAAAGTCTCCTCTATAACAAAGGTACCCTAGGGTTGGCTGAACCACAGGATGTGGGACTAGGTGCAAGACCTAAGAGGGCGGCGTGTAACGGTGCACAGAGGGCCGAGGTGCACTGGAGGAGCGCACGGCGCTAGAGGAGCGCATGGGACCGGACGCCGCAAGCTCGCGGGACGGGGGTGCGAGACCGAGACCGGGACCGGGGGCCGAGGGCCTAGGCGGCGCGAGCGTGGGGCCGAGTTCCTTAGGGGGCAGCACGAGCGCGGGGCCGAGGGCCTGGGAGGCGGCGCGCGGAGGGCTTGAAGGTGGGGGCTAGGGTTAGGGTTTGGTTCGAGAACTCTGGTATAGGACCGTCGCTCTGATACCATGTTGGAAAAAAATAAGAGACTTGTTTATTCCATACGCCCTCGGCTCTCTTATATAGGAGAGTAGTTTATGGGTAAATTACATCAAGAGTCCAGAAGAATATAAAAAAACATGAAACAGTACAACTAACATAACATATATCTTTACAATTAAAACAGAAGCATATGTCATTGTTAAAGATTGTTTGTGCATCTTGTCATTTTACATGCATTAGCATTATTGTGACATTGAATATATTTGCATAAGAAATTCGTAAAAAGAGCATGCATTGCATTGCTTGCATTCTCTTGACCTAGATCACCTATTGATTACTCAATTAAATATTTATCGTCTAAATTAATTAAATCAATGCTCGTGTCCTTGTGTTTGATCATGAACTTACCCAGGATAAATTTAAGTTGAGTCCTCTTCACAGAGATCTTCTGACTCGGTTCTAATCGATTGTTAATTGGTTGTATTACAACGAAGATTTATTAACATTGCCGATTAACGATTCATCAGATGGTGTCGTTGCTGGGGACACTAAATGAAAAGAAAATACAATAAAGCTTCACTTTTATAACAAAAAGGTCCCTGATAGGGACTAAAATGCAAATAGAAAAGATGTCTGGGTATATAATGTAAAAATCCCCATGATGGGGTATAAATGCAATTAATAAACATATGTGGGGCTTATCTGCAATTTGTCGAGGCGGCACGCACCTCGCATGCTCTGGACTGAAATGCAATTCAGGAAAACATGAGCCTATGCGCTATAATTTGCCTCGTCGCGTGACTTAACTCACATGGGGCTTGGCTCGGGCGATGCTCCAGGTTCGGGCCACATGGCTTAATGAAGCGCTTTGTCGGATAATACCAAGGTTGTTGTTCTGGGGACGCTGGCTTAAAGAAGATCTGAGCCCTAGGATAAAATCTCAATGATCTAATGTAACAGCATCTGGAAGTTTGGTCAAACGATCCTCTTCTACGTACAAGGGTGATGAGGCTGGTCTCCGACGAAGTCCACCTTGCTCCTCGTTGCTGCTCCACAGATGCTAAAGGTCCCATGACCTTCCCATGATCTTGACGATGAAGCATGAGGGTCTAGGAAGGGCTAGATGATTATGGATTGTTGAATCGACCTCCACTCGTCGGAGGCGGAGGAATTCAAAAGGGCTCCGACATATCTCCGATGACTGAAGACGCATTGGCTCCTTCAAGGTTAGAACCTATCCTAGCAAAGATGGGGGCGTTTTCGGGGTTGAAATGAGACGGAATGGGGGATCGGGTGAAAGTGGAAGAACTGAGCCCTCATGGATTCTCAAGGCTCAAGCTTTGCAAGCTTGAGAATGAATCGAGGAGAACACACACATAGAGAAGCGAATAGGGAGAGATATGTAACGAGCTAAGACTATGGTGTAATGACGAAGGTCGGGGATGGATCTATCACTTGAAATTGAGTTTGAATTAATCAGAATTAAGTGGAGAAATAAGAGAAAAATACAATCAAGGAATACCTAGAACTGAGATGAACGAAGAAGATGATGAATCACATGGCTTTAACTTGAAGTTTTACACTTTGGTCTTCGCTTAAAGTTCAGGACCTCAGAACTAAGCTCGAGCAAAGCCTAATGGAGGTTTGCAGCACGGTTGATGAGCCGAGGATCTCGCAGTAGGTGGTGCTCCTTCTTCGCTCGCCAATGTTCGCCCTAACTGTCACTTAGGAAAGATTGGGGCTCGGAGAAACCTCACATAAATGGCTTGCCCAGGTTAATATATATTTATCAAGCTCGGTTTCTGATGCAATGCGAAATCAGCAGTGCTACAACTCGACTATATTAACATAACCGATTTAACGTTCATTAGATGACGTTGTTGCCGAGGACACAGCACATTAGTTGATTTATTTAACTTTCGATATTCATTTCTGGTGATTTTCACTGCAATTTAGGTTAAGCATTTGTTGTGATTGTTTTCCTTATTTTGTTTGGTGTATCTATTTGTTTATGTTTAAACAATTTGTCTAGCTACTTATCTCTTGAGACATCTAATCCCTTGATTATGTTGTGGTAGGTTCCACAGAGCAGACGGCAACCGAAGTAACGCGGAGGCAACGAGCTTGGAGCTCTTCCTGAAGAGTCCACAACAACTACTACATTAGTAGAGATTTTAGTTAGATTAAGTAGTTATAGTTTTTTGTTGTAAAAAATTGTTGTAATATCGTAAGTTTCATTTCCCTATTTATAGCGATTCTCATTTGAGTTCCCGCGGTTGTAATTAAAGGCATAGTTTTATTCTTTTATTTGTGGGTATGTCGAGAGTGGTTCTCAACCTGAGTGGCGTGATTAGAATTAAGCACTCGTATTCAAATAGACAAATCTAGGTCCTTTTTCCTTGTGCCATATTGTAAATTAGGCCATACTTGATCATTTGAGATTCACTATCTTAATAGATTCATTCATATATGCATATAAATTCGTTCTAGTTAGCTCAAACTTAATTGAATTTCTTGCCCGCTAATCGAATTCATATTTAGGTGCGATTTTTCACATTTGCATTTCATTTTTTTTTATGAAAACATTTGCATTTCATATAGTGTAATTCTTTCAGTTTTGTCAAGCATCCCGCATGTAGAGAGTCGGGGATCATTGTATGTCTTCTGTCTGGGCATTCATCATTATTTCATCACTTGCATTCATGTTTTTCCAAATTCATATTCTTGATTCATAACTTAAGAAATAAAAGGAACCGAGACTGGTCGTTAGGCGTTGTTTATATGTGCTCACATTAATTCTTAAGTGATAACTAAAATTAAAAATGGAACTGCTAAACAAGGCGATTAAATTAAATTTGGAACAAAACCAATTTTGTATTACGAGTGAGCAAAGCCCTCATTGGACACAAGTACTTACCCCTAGACAGAGTGGGTGAGGACGGATCCTTAAGGTTAAAAGCCCAAACCCATGGACTTCCACACTAAGTCTCTAGGTCTGACTCTCACGGATTTTGGAAGATGCAAGTGGTTGCCTCTGACCTTAGAAATACGTTTTGGTTGTGTACACATGTGTGTCTCTTTTGGGGCGTGATATTGAACCCGGCAGTCCGAGAAGATCACCTCATTGATTGAGCGCATATAGGAGCACCATTGGGCATAAGGTGACTCCTTGTGTGTAATGATTAGAAAGATTGAATTCTCACAAACCTAAAATCAACAAGAAAATTCGGTCGAACTCTTACGACATTCATGTGATGAGTTGATGAAATTTCCAAAGGGTTTGTATTATGTGAGTTGATTCCCACATTCAAGCGCACCGTAGTACTTAGATCTCATTGATTCGATCGTGTTCATATTTGTCTCCTTTTGACTTCGAAGATGGATAATCGTGGAGAATTTTGTTTGGACTTTGCGAACCTTTCGGTGAACTCTATAAAGATCATATCTTCCAAGGTTCGTGAAACTTTACTTCATGGATCTACCTAGACTCATGACCCTCTTGAGTCTAGGATCACTTTCACTCCTGCTGACCCGAGACATCTATTTTCTGAAGGAATTCAAGAAGAGTTTTATAAGATGCCTCCAAACGAGACAGAATGGTGAGGAGAGGGAATGTGAAGACCTGATGCAGATAGTTTTAGCTAGGTTGGCACAGTCTGAACAACAGAATGCTTTATTTAGAGCACAGCTAGGATAGCTTAATGTTGGTGTAGATGCGTCAATGGATGCAGCATATAACCATGGGCAGTATAGAGAGCAAAATTGGTTGAGTCCAGCCCAACCTGGGATTGAATTTGAGCTGAAGCCGCAATTCTTGAGTTTATTGCCTCATTTCAACAGGAATGCACACGATGAGCCATACGCATTCCTTAGGGACTTTGAGTTTATTTATGATAACCTTAGGCATCCTAGGGTTAGTCAGGACTATATAAGACTCAAAGCCCTACCTTTGTTTTTGGACATAAAGCAGATTGTTGGATGAAGAACCTGGGGGTAGTTGTAACTACCTATACTCATTTCAAGGACTTAGTCCTCAAGAAGTTCTACCCTTTGAGTAAAACTAACCAGATGCGATCTCGCATCACGAGTTTCTCTCAAATGCCAAATGGGTCATTTTGTGATACATTAGAGAGATTCAAGGACTTGTTCCAGAAGTATCCTTGTCATGGATTAGAGCCTTCCTGGTTCAATCTTTATATAGCGATCTTAACCCTGAGGTGCAGGGTTTAGTGAGTGTTGCTTGTGGAGGCAGTTACGAATCACGTGGTGTAGACACATCAGGAAGGTATTTGAAAAGATGGTTGATACGAGTCGTTCACAGACCGCTAGCACGGCATACAAAGAGTCTCCCATCACACTCTTACCAAGTGGGGGAAAGAAAGATGCCGTCCATTTGATTCCTAGCATGGGAATCATCGCAGATAAGTTGACAGTAGTGGAGAGAATCGACAGGAGGATGAATGAACTTGACAGTAGCTTGTGCAAGTTACCAAAGCAGATGGGAAGACTTGGCTGAGAAGGTATCTAAGATGAAGATACACGTCATATCTGCATCGGCTGCTCCTATTTACCGCGTACATCATGTTCTTAGATTCATGGATCAAATTCGATTCAGTGGGATCTTTCACTCCCATTTGTTCCACCAAAAATGTTTTATGAAACTCTTTGACCCCTGAATTTTAAGTATCCTACTTTCCCACGATTCACAGGTTCAACAAGCAATCCATATTTCACTATCTCAATTCCTAAAGCATCTTGCTCTTTTCATTCCTATTCTAGTCATTTTAGAATTCCTCTATCACAAATATATAGTTGTCTTCTAGGATATATAGTGGCGAGCGGCGGGACGGAACTATCCTATTCGAGTTGATGTCCTCCCCATGGCCCGGCTACTACCTCTTTTCCTACTAGTCCTACTACGGGCATGATTGGTAACCTTGACGGAGTAGCTACTATTTTCTCAAAGAAAGCCCTTTCTGATCATTCTCTCTCTAATTCCTCCCTTCATGAGCAGCCAATGTCAGGACAACCCCAGCCACAGTTTGAGGACCACTCCTTTACCCAGCCTTAGAAGCAGCATACGTCAGCAGAGACTGACTTAGAGGAGCCTCCTCAGGTGTGGGAGGTGAACGGTGTGTGGTATTCATAGGATCATGCCCGACAGCCATGTATGGGGGACTGTCCATCCTATCAGTGTCCCTTTACTTTTTACAGCACCGCTTTCACTCTCGTGCCTCTTCCTACACAGCAGAGCCATGTAGCCTACCACACCAAGCAGCCGAGGCAGCAGCAAGAGTACGTCCGTCAACCGACGTACCAATTAGGCTAGCGGAGCCCATTTCAGCATCACCTACAACAGCAATTTTAGAGTCATCAGGGTCGGTGTTCACGTTTCCCTTCTTCTTCTCCACAACATTAGCCACCTTCGTCAGGGCCCACAGAGTTTCAGAGGCAGATTCTCGAGGAGCTCCGTTCCTACAGGAACGAGATACAAGATATGCGGGTTGATAGCTTATCTCGTTGGCAGGACGAGCAGTCTACACCGTCCACTTCCAATCCCGTCCAGGTTCAGGATAACCCCAACAGTCTGAACAAGACACAGCAGTAGTATCAGTATGGTCAGGTATACTACTCGGACTCATCTAGAGCTGAGCATGAGATTCTTCTGTTTGATTGTATTAATCACATGTTACTCAGGAGCAGAAGGATCGTGGTCGTACCTGATCAAACAAGCGACATTGAGAGGGTTGTCTCTGAGGCTCTACCTGAGGAGTTTTCAGAGGGCGAGGAGGACAGGCATCAACAGTAACAGCAGCCCCTTCAGAAAGTAAAGAGATCTACCACGGGCAGAGAGAGGAGGAGCATGAGAGCACAGCCGCATGGAGACACATATTCAGAGTCTACGAAAGACCTTGCACCTTCGGTTGAGGAAAATGTACCAACAGCAGATATTCCCTACCTTTAGTAGACAATCCTGTTTTAAATTCCAAGTTTGAAAAGATTCATGTATGAAAAAACATGACTCTATGAATAAAAAGAAACATGTTTCAATTTATGATTCAGATTCTTCTTCTTATGCTTGTTCAATCCCTTTCCTCCGTGCTCTTACAGCTAGAAAGCGCATCGTTAAGAAGATTCAGAAAGATGATCCTGAGAAGGCACGATTCTGTAAAGATAATATTATGGTTAAATTGTCATTTGATGAGCATGTAGCTAGTCATCCTGCATTTCATAAATACCTTAAGGTGTGATGCACACCTACTAGGGTGAGCAGGAAGAAAACGATCAGTTATGTGAAGACGCACGTCTTATTAGTTGCCACTACTTTTTGTCTCAAGAACTATTCGTTACCAAAAAGAGAGAGACTTACACATTATGTAATGAGTCATATAGATGACATAGTGTTTGCACGCACTCTCCTAGATAACGGATCTTCAATTAATCTATTATCATTCGTCTTGTATAAGAAACTGGAGCTGGGATCACTACGCCGATCACGAGCATTACTCCAGTTTGTAGACAAGTCTATGAAGAAAGCTAAGAGTGAGGATAAGAATGTTATCATATCAATTGAGGGATAAGAATACATAATGGACTTCATCGTCCTTGAAATGAATAAATCCAACCATTAAAGAGACTCACACACCATTCTAAGGCAGCCTTTTTCCTTAGGACCACTGGAGCATCATTTGATTATCAGACCAGATTGATGAAGTTCCGTTCTCCAGAAGGAGAAGTGGAACTTAAGATGAAGCAGACGAGATGGCAGCGACCTGACTCAGAGTCTAGTACAAATTTCTCTTCATCTTCAGAAGCAGATTGCGTGGAAGTTAACACAGTTGGGATATGGAAGTAAAACCCGACAATACTGAACAAGACCCTCTCATCTAAAGAGGACAGTGTTCGTAATGCATTTTGTGAGGTGTCATCAGAGTTCTTGAGTTATGCATCTCCATACTCCCTTGATGACTTAGAGATTCCTTCGGATCTGTCGAAACAGTCAAGGGGTATAGATGACGAGTCGGACGCAATCTTAACCGAACTACCGCATTTCCTTAACGATCTGACTCCTTACATAGCAGATTTGGAGGCTAGTACAGCAGAGATAGTTCCGCCTTCATGCAGCACGGAACCAGATTCAGAAACGATTCAGCCTGATTTGATCGATGATACAGCATTGCCAGAGCTGAAGTCGTTCCCTCCTACACTCAAGTACGCCTCTCTTGCGGGACCCAAAAAGTCATCATTAGTTCTAAGCTGAATGTAGAACATGATTCTAGGTTGTTAGAAGTCTTAGAGAAGAACCGCAAGGCTATAAGTTGGATTGTGTCGGATCTCGGGGATTAATCCTACCCTTTGTTCACACTATATTTATGTTGAGGATAATGCTAGACCTTCCCGTGAATTTCAAAGAAGATTAAACCCTAATCTACGGGAATTAGTTAACAAAGAGATTGATAAATGGTGTGGAGCAGGTTTTATTTACCACATCTCAGAATCCAAGTGGGTGCCCCCCCTTCATGTAGTTCGAAGAAGTCGGGCATCCATATTGTCACCAACGAGGAGGGGGTAAAGATCGTGATACGAGTACCCACGTCGTGGCGCATCTGTGTCGACTACAGACGCCTGAGTGTCACGACCAAGAAAGATCACTTTCTCTTGTCTTTTATTGATTAGACTTTCTCTTGTCTTTTATTGATTAGATTTTGAAGAGACTAGTAGCGAAGGAGTTCTCTTTTCTTGATGGGTACTCGAGCCACAATCAAGTAGCCATCGCCACTGAGGACCAGGAGAAGACCATGCTTACATGTCTACTCGACACTTACGCATTCAGACGCATGCTATTCGAGCTTTGTAATTCCCCATGCACGTTTCAACAGTGCATGATCACCATATTTGCCGAAATGGTAAGGGTTTCCAGGAGGTCTTCATGGACGATTTCTCAGTCCATGGTGATTCATCGATTCATGTTTAGCGTACTTTGACCGAGTTCTTCAAAGATGTAGGTTGGTGAATCTGGTACTCTCCTGGGAGAAAAGTCATTTCATGGTTAAGGAGGGTATTGTGTTGGGGGAATGGAGGTTGACCCTGCCAAGGTGGATGTGATCAGGAATCTTGATCCACCAACCAACGTGAAGTCGATTAGGTCATTTCTGTGGCATGTCGGATTTTATAAATGATTTATTCAGGATTTCTCTAAGATTGTCCGACCCCCTCTGAGTGAGCTCTTAGGAAAGGACACCGAGTTCATTGTTGATCACAGATGTCTTGAATCCTTTGAGCTGTTGAAGAAAATATTTGTGACTCATCGATTTTACAGGCTCCTGACTTGTCTCTTCCCTTTCATGACTGGTGCATCTGATTTTCCCGTAGGAGCTGTTTTAGGTCAACGGCGAGACCGGATACCGTTTGCTATTCACTATGTGAATAAAGTATTAGATCATGCATAGAAAAACTATATGGTGACTGAAAAGGAAATGCTTGCAATAGTTTGGGCCCTTGAGAAGTTTAGGTCACATATTTTGGGCTCCGAGGTGACAATACATACGGATCATACAACCATACGGTATTTAATGGAAAAGAAGGACGTGAAGGAGCGTCTTCTTAGGTGGATTTTGTTACTCTAGGAGTTTGATTTGGAGATCAAGGATAAACCTAGAGTTAAGAACGTTGTGGCCGATTATCTACGTCGTTTGGAGTTAAAGGATTCCCCCTGACATAGAGCCAATTAGAGAAGCAGTTCTAGATTAGTTGATTTGTGTTACCGATTTACTCCCGTGATATGCCAATAGGTGAACTATCTTGTCTCCAAGCAGGTTCCCCATGGTTGAACTAGGAGCAACATTGACCAAATAAAGTCGGATTCAAGGAAATACTACTGGGAGGATCCGTTCCTTTTCTATGAAGGATCGGATTGTATCTGGAGAAGGTATATTCCTCAAGAGGAATATCAGAGTGTCCTCACATATTGTCATTCTTTAGAGGCTGGAGGACACCATTCGAAAAAAAGAACCGCACATAAGGTACTCCAATGTAGATTGTACTGGCCGACCTTGTTTAGAGATGCTACCGATTTTGTACGATCGTGTCCAATTTGTCAAAGGATGGGAGGGATAGTTGGCTATAAAGATGAGATGCCATGCAACTGGTGATTTTCAATGATGTTTTTGATGCATGAGGCATAGATTTTATATATTCATTTCTTTTCTCCCTTTCATTGGAATAAGAGTTCTCTTGAGTATCTTATTTAACTGAACAGACAGTGTGTCCATCAAAAGAGGTTGAGTTGTATGTACTTGTTTTCCTCAGAATGCACCGGGGTGTGTCTCTTTTGAGTATCTATTATACCTTCAACACCTAGACTTGTATCACTATACGATGTACAGTCCTTTTTGAGGCACTAGCCCGACTCATAAAAGTCTAAGATTTTGGTCCAATTGGACACTTAAAAGGTGGGAACACTCGCCGCTGGTGAGAGCTCTTTGAATTTGTCTTCGTGATGTAAGAGCTTTTCTTTTCAATTTTCTTTTCTTTTCTTTTTGACTAGCTACATTGCTTTTATCAAAAGTTGGTGCATACTGATCAACAATTTATTTTAATTTCACCACACCTTGACACTTGGATAAATATAAAGAGGTTAGTATAAGAACCATGTTCTCATACTGGTTAAAATTGCTGACACTCAAGTTTCATGAAGCCTTCATTAATTTTATCCCATCCTCTAGTATCATAAGATTTGGTCCAAACTCAAATATCAAATCTCAGTCCTTCAAGTGAAACCTCAACTCATTTCATCATCACATCAATGCAGTCGTGCACGTAAGTGTTGGTCATATTCTTTAAGGTAAAGATTAAGTATGCAATATGGCAGGCATATCTTTCAAACTAGGGAATTGTGGATTTTTAAGTCTAAGATTCTAATGATTAAGACAAGTTAACTCTGAATTTAGGTCCTCATAAACCTAGTGTTATGAATCTCAACAAGTCTTGTGTGACTGTGAAAGTGTCAGGGAAACCTCCAATCTATTAGTTAGTAGTTTTTTTTGATGATTTTTTCTAAAGAAATTGCAAGTATATATACAGAAACAATGTGTTATGGTGACAAAACAATTTGTACCCTTTTCAAAATAATATGTAAAACATGTTTACAAAACATGTCAAATAATTATAGGAATTTTCTAAATAATTTTACAAATTATTTTTACAGACATCTTTAAATCCTTATACCCATAGCCTATAATAATAATATACCAAATATGTGAAAGTACGAGATATGAGTAACATATATATAGAATACACACACTCATCCCCTATACTTACTTTGTGCTATGTTCTCATGGCACTAAGTGAAATGAAAACATAGTTCGTACTAAGCATGAAGAGAACAAATAATACAAAGAATTGAAAACTGGTATGCCCCCCTATACTTAAGCTTTTAATAGTCTAAGTGTAGGACGTACATACAATGAGGTGGGTACAAAAGAATAGAAATAGAAAAACTAAGAGAATAGGGACTCGACCCCCCTATACTTAGGTTGGAAATAGCCCAAGTACAAGAATATAATCAAAAGCAGAAGGACCGAGGAGATGACTAAAGATAACCAAAACGAATGCATAGAAATAGGATTTGGGTTATGCTTATACTTAGGCTCTGTATGGCCGAAGTAAGGAGTAAGAAGCTAAGACGAAGAAAAACTGAACCCTAAAAGAAAAAATCAAGTATCAATAGAAAGAATAGAGTGAATTTATGGGCTGCTGAATCTATCTGATCTGAATATTCAAGCTGCAGCTTCATGCCATATCTGAATTGTCTGCGAGATACTTACTCGGCATGAAATCAATCATCTCGACCCGGACCAACCGTTCTTTGAATTCCACAAAATGCTTTAACAACTATCCGTTGATCAAGAAAGAACGCGCACCATCTGTGAGATCAGCTATCTCTACACTTCCATTATTGTGCACTTCTTTCACTATGTAGGGACCCGTCCACTTTGATTTTAGTTTCCCGTCAAAAATCTTCAACTTAGCGTTGAACAACTATACCTTTTGTTCCGGGACAAAATACAAAGTTCTTGCATCTAATATTCATGTCATGCCACTTCTTAACTTTGTCCTTATAGATCAAACTATTGTTATACACTCTGTTTCTGATTTCCACAAGCTCATTGAGGTTCAAGTCACGGTATAACTTCCCTCGGTGACAACTCCAGTTAATCTTTTTAATTGCTCACTCAGACTTGTGAATCAATTCAGGGGGCAAATGGTATGGCTTACCATAAGTCATCCTAAAAGGTGAAGTACCAAGAAGAGTCTTGTAAGCCGTTTTGTAAGCCCACTTAACTTGGTCCAATAGCTAGGACCTATTTTCCTATTAGGATGAACTAGTTTCTGTAAAATACTCTTCACCTCCCTGTTTGAAACATCTACTACACCGTTCGATTGTAGGTAGTAAGGACTAGTGACTACGTGGTCGAACTTATAGTCCTTAGCTAAAGACTTCATTTCTCAGTTCACACAGTGGCTACCTCCATCAGAAATCAAAACCTTAG
Organism: Ottelia alismoides; assembly: GCA_037367405.1. Lineage (NCBI taxonomy): Eukaryota > Viridiplantae > Streptophyta > Magnoliopsida > Alismatales > Hydrocharitaceae > Ottelia > Ottelia alismoides. The sequence goes on along the minus strand of JAZKJV010000205.1, from coordinate 186,383 downwards.
AAACCCTGAATCTAGCATAATACGATCTTTTATAAACTTACAGAGTCACAGACCGTCTTGCTGTTTGCGACTCGGGTTGGGATAGCCTCCGCCCATCTTTCCCTCCATTTTATGGTTTTTCATCTACCCATTTAACAACTAAGGAGATGGTGGATTGAATGCAAGAATAGATTTATTCCCTAGTTTTGAGGGATGGGTCCATAGGAGGGTCTCTTGGACTGGAACTTTGGGTGACATTTCTACTCGACTCTTGTGAATGCAGTCAACACTTAAATATCATGCTCTTATTATATATATACACGAACAGAGAGTTTGATGATTAGAAAAGTTGAATTCCTTCTGATTAAGACATGATTCACTTTAGAGTTCTAGGACCATTAAAATCGAGTGTTTTGAATCGTTCTAGTCTTGTCTATGCACATGTACAGGGAAATCAACTAACTTATTCATTCTTTATTTGCTCGAGGAAGGGCAAAGTTTAAGTATAGTGGGTGATAAATCTCTGGTTTATCATCTCAAATTCTATTAATTATCCCTCTCGCTTAAACATTTTTTTGAAGCCCAAAAAAAGGGGGAGACACTCAACAGTGTTCACCCCAATATATTAAAAAAAAGAAAGGAGAGAAGGTTTTATAACAAACAAAAGCTATACAAAGAGGCAACACAGCCTCCACCACATCAGAGGAAAAACGAGAACTAGACGCCACTCCAGTCCTCCATCAACCTCTCACTTCGAATAAGCACGCTCTCTTTGTAGAAGCGCTGGCCTGAGAAGATGGCCTCATTCCGACTAAGCCAGATCGCCCACAGCCTCGCCACCGGAATCAAAAGGTCTCTTCTCGCTCTATTCCTGTTAAGCAAAAGCGGGTCACAGAAGGCCTCCAGGTCAATCGCCCCCACCCAATCCACAATCGGATCCTCCCACACACCCCTTACCGTGGGGCATTCAAAGAAAAGGTGCTCAAGAGTTTCAACCTCCAAGTCGCACAGCACACAGAGATCGGAGACATTCGCCAAGAACCTAGAGCAGCGGTCCTTCGTCAAAAGCCTCCTCCTGCGGAAGAGCCATAAGAAGAAACCAATGCGCAAAGGTAATCTTAGCCCCCAAAAAAGCAGCAGTCCTGCACCAAAAAGTCCGAACGCAACGGCGGAGGAAGAGCCAACGCCCCATAGGCCTTGCGCGACGAGAATAAACCGTCCCTCCAGGCCCAATGGTCCCGCCCCACGGAAGGGCCAGCAGCAACATCGAGGACTTCAAGAAGGGAAAGAAAGTCAGCAAGCCTTTGATCGGAAAAAATCGCCCCGAAGCGCGGGCACCAACACCCATTCTCCCAGCAAGAGGCTACAGACGCGTCCTTGTCAGCTGCCAGCGCAAACAATCTCGGGAAGCGAGCACTCAAAGGATCCCCTCCCAACCAACTATCCTTCCAGAATAAGAATGACTCACCATTCCCCAGCACCGGCTTAAACCTCGCCCGATGCCTCACGAAGACCTCCTCCACACCACGCAAAAAAGGCGTTCGAGCACCACTCAACCCCACCCACTCATCCCCCGCCCTTCCCGCCCCATGGATCTCCCGCAACACTTCAATAAAGAAATTTCCACCCTGGCCCCACACCCTACTCGCCCACTTGAGAAAGAAAGCATCATTAACAAACTCCAAACGCTTTACTCCCAAACCCCCTTCCAGCTTCCCCCGGCTCACCTCATCCCACGCCACAAGGTGAATCCCACCCCCCGAGCCACCATTCTTTCCCCATAGAAATCTACGCATACAAGTATCAAGCCTCCTACGAATCCCAACCGGCAGCCGATGATTCGACAAGAAGAAAACCGGGATAGAGGAGATCACCGACTTGAGAAGAACAAGCCGTCCCCCCTTCGAAAGGAGCGTCGCACGCCAACCAGCCAGGCGCACCTCCACCCTCTCGACAACCAGAAACCAGTCCCTAGCCCTTGCCCTTCCAACCACCAATGGAAGACCAAGGTATCCAATCGGAAGCTCGCCCGGAGTAGACCCCAGAATCCGACCGCACTCAAGCGCCATGTCCTCTGTCATTCCGAAAAGAATAACCTTAGACTTGGTCCCATTCATAAACAGCCCCGACATTTCACTAAATAAGTCAAGGGTCATCGCCATGCCAGCAACCTCATCAGCACCGCCCTCAATGAAGCAGATGGTGTCATCAATAAATTGAATCAATGGCACGGAGAGGTTTCCCTTAGAATAGACTCTTGAGAGCCCAGCAGCAACGATCCGATCAGTCATACGTGTCAGGACGTCCGCAGCCACGACAAACAGAAGCGGGGCCAGGGGGCACCCCTGTCGCAGCCCCCTTCTAGGCTGGAAGAATCCCCCCTCCAAACCGTCATTAACCAACACAGAGAAAGACACTGTGGTCACACAACGCCGCATCCATGAAATCCAAAGCTCAGGGAAACCCCGCCTTCTGAGAACCGACCATAAGAAGCTCCGGTCCAGGCTATCATACTCTTTAGCAAAATCAATCTTCCAAAGCACCCCTTGCCTCCCTGAGTTCCTCCAATCGGCCACCAACTCCGAAGCCACCGCGATACAATCAGAGATTTGTCTGCCCCGAATAAAAGCGGCCTGGATTGGAGAAACAATCGAATCAAGCACCTGAACAAGCCTCAGGGCCAACACCTTGGCCACGATCAAGTAAATGGCGTTAGACATTGAGATGGGACGGAAGTCCCCAATATCCTCCGTTGTGGGCACCTTAGGGATCAGCAACAAAATGGCCCTGTTAATTCGATCAAATCCCGCATTCCCATTGCAGAACTCGGTAACCACCTCAAAAACATCCTCGCCCACCACCTCCCAGAAATCACGATAGAATGCAACAGAGAAACCGTCAGGCTCCAGGGACCCCTCGTCATTTAATTCCCACACGGCAGCTTTAGTCTCCTCCACGGAAAGCGGCCTAGTCAGCATCGCGCAGTCCGCCTCCGAGACAATCGGAGCCCCAAGCCCCAGCCACCTCCAGGTCCTCCGGGATCGCCCCGCCGTGAAACACCTGAAATGCTCAACGATTGCACGCCCCATCTCACTGTCCCCAACAAACCGCGACCCACCAATGGAGATAGAATGCATCACATTGTTACGCCTCCTACCACTAGCCACACGATGAAAGAAAGCCGTGTTAGCATCACCTTCTTTGAGCCACTTCAATCTCGATCGTTGTCGCCATTCAGTAGACCGCTCTTCCGTGCGAAAAGAAGAGTCGCCCCGATCGAACCCGGACCAACAGGAGTCCCTTCGGTGACCAACTCTACCACACCCATAGCACTTCGTCGGGAGGCTGCAAGTCGATGCCACATGACCGCGCTCGCCGCACCTGAAGCACTACTTACCCGGCTTCCTGTGAGATACATGCACCCATTCTCCAGGCCCACCTTCGCGACCCTCCCCACCCTTGGCAACACCATCGCTCCCCCGACGCATCGTCTTTCCTTTGTCATCGGTCCAACTCGCACGACGAACTCCCGCCGCGCTAGCCGAGCTCTCCATTCGGTTTCCAGGAATCTCGGACGCTTCACCCACAGCCGCCTTCGGTCTCCAAGACGCCCACTGACTCCTTGTCGCGATCGGTCTTCTCTCCCACCCTCCTTTGGACTCCAAGACCCCCTCGGGCGCTTCACGAACAGTCACCTTCAGTCTCTAAGTCACGCTCGACCTCCACCAGCGCTCCGTCATTCCACCCTCAAGAGAGATCTTTTCTCCTCCCAGGTCCTCTCGCTTAAACATAACTAATTAATCATCAATTTACTCTAATCAATAATGTATACCTTGTAAATAATTAACGTTAATTATTGATTCTTAACAATTGATCTTTGTGCTATTATTTTATGTATTTTCTAATTATTAAAAATCCCATAAAAATAACTTAATGTTATAAAAAAAATAATTTCTGTACTATTTATTATTTCAAATACCAACAAAATAATAAAAGAATTAAAATAAGCGTTTTTAATACTTTAAAAATGCTTACAAAAAGATTACTATGTATACATGATGTACTTAGATCTTGAGTTTTGTGTGACCCTAACTATTTATTTCCTATTTTTACATTGTTGTTCCTTTTTATCTTTTATCTGATTGGGCCACGTGGCCCAATCAAGTAATTTCTTGCGCCGCGCCTTTATTCTTTTGTGTCTAATATTCATGACAATTGGATCACTTGATCCAACGGCCCAAGTACATCTTCTATCTCGCACCTCTTCAAACCCCACTCCCTCCAACTGCAAAACCACCTCCACCTCCAATTTCTACTAACTTCATCACGTGCCGCAACCACCTAACTCTGACTCAAATCTCTTCTCCTTTCACTTGCCATCCACGTCTAACCTCCAATAAACTCGACTCCCTCACGTGTTCTCTTGGGCGATGGTTGAAACCACCGTCTGGGAACCACCAAACCTCCACTTCTCCGTCAAAAACCCATCGCCAACCGCTTGAACGAGGTATCCGCAATTCCAAGTGAGTTCCTCTTAGCATCTTCTTTCCCTAGGTGACAGTTAGGTAGAGAATTTGAGTGTAATAATAGAGGAGACACGCAGACAAGATCCAAGGGTTGTTTCCAATGTTGTAGCATCCTCTAATTGCTGCTCGAGCTTGGTTTCCTAGCCAAGAACCTCAAGCAAAGATCCTTGGCGCTTCTGCAGCTCCAAATCAGCCAAAATTCACCATCTTCCTCCTTCCATCTCCAGATAAAGATTCTAATCTTGCATTCTTCGAGATTTCCCCATTTTCTTCACATTGAATCCTATCGTCTTTGACTCATCTGATTTCATGTACATTATTGCCATATATCCATCTTCCACTTGTATCTTTTAGTGATCCCTTTCTGCTTCTCCATGATCGAATCCACATCGATTCACATCCTTCTTATGCAAGAAGGACCCATTTAGATTTCTTCCTCCACCTCCTTAGGAGCCTTCATCTTGCCTCATTTTATTCCTAATCAATCCCCCTTGGTTTGGTGTTTGTGCTAACATATGCAGGTCATGAATGAATGGAAATTCTAAGCCGCTCTAATCTCATCATTTTGCTCTGACGAACCCTGGTCGACCGAATGTTGCAGACATCGACAACAGTATGTTGAGCCATCCTCAGCTTCGCCAAATGGTTACGAAGATAACTTGATCTTCAGCACACGCAAGAGAGCAAGGAGGAGGAGATACGAGCGTCGTCGAAGCCAAAAGTCCACCGTCGTGGGTGGAGGAAGGAGACAGCCTCGACAAGCAGTTATCATCCGATTAGATCTTCGGATCTAATCTGACGATCCTCTAACCTCCACGTTGCTTAGCCGAAGCAATGGTTCGCACCCTAAGGTCCGGAGCAACCGAGCCGCTTCCAAAGCACCAGGCGTACGCACGTATGCCTGAGCCTCCAACGTCGCCCGAGCCTAGCTCCATGTGAGTTGAGTCACGTGAGGGGGTAAACTGCAGCGCCTGGATCCGTGCTTTCCTGATTTTTCAGTCCAGAGCGCGCGAGGTGCGTGCTGCCTGGGCAAATTGCATATAAGCCCCTATGAGTGTTATTAGTTGCATTTATACCCCCACGTGGGTCTTTTCCCATTTTATACCCAAACGGCTTTTATATTTGCATTTTAGTCATTGTCAGGGACGTGTTTATAATAAAAAGTGGAGTTTTTATTATTGTTTATTTTCATTTATGCCCATGTACTTTACCTTGAATAACTTTTGATCCATGTATCTAAATTCAATGATTTTGATCTTGTTTAAAAAATAATTTTATTCTCTTTAGTGTAGTACTATTAATTTCCTGATTTGGTTAATTTCTCACGTATAAATTTCAGAGAATAGAAATTGCCTTTTTTAGGGAAAAAAGAGAGAAATTATCTCTTCTCTTAATTTTGATCTTAAAAATTAATTCTTTCATTGATTGTTGTTCTACTCAATACCTTGACCTATTATGAAACTTTTTGAATCTGATTAGGAAGATTAATGAAATTACTGATACTTATTTAGACAATTAATTGGAGTGTTATTGAGGTTTTGATCATTTTAGGTGTTAAAAAGAGACTTATCTACTTCACTACTTGAAGTTTTTAATAGGCTCTTTAATTGGACCAAGCATTGGATTAAATGTTTATTCATTGCCTAAGTTATTAAGTTCATTAAAGCAGGAGCATATGTGATTGTTAAAGATTGTTTGTGCATCTTGTCATTTTACATGCATTAGCATTATTGTGGCATTGGATATATTTACATAAGAAAATCATAAAAAGAATATGCATTGCATTGTTTGCATTCTCTTGACCTACATCACCTATTGATCACTCAATTAAATATTTATCACTAAACTAATTCAATTAATTGATTGTGTCCTTGTGTTCGACCATGGACTTAACCAGGATAAATTTTAACAGAGTCCTCTTCACAGAGATCATCTGACTCGATTCTGATCTATTGATAATTGGTCGTATTACAATGAAGCTTTATTAGCATTGTCGATTAACGCTTCATCACTGATCAAAACAACAACTTTCGTCCCCAAATTCAGCTATCACCACGACAACCTCACTTGCAATGAGATCCCAGAATTCCATGTAGAAGAGTACATGGAAACCATCCATCCATGGACATCCGTTCGGGTTCAGCCCAAACATTGCCTCCCAAATCTCTGACTCCCCAACTCGCCTCGTCAAAGCATATGCATCCTCTCAGAAATAATGATCACCCCCAAACCCAACCACCGTGAACTACAGCTCGACATGCGCCTGCTCATGCCCTTGAAGTGGTCAGTGACCACCCTTGCTATTGCATCCTCCCTGATAAACTCCTCTCCCTCCACCTCTACCGAGTGAATCATGTTTCTCCACCTTCTACCCTAACAACCGCATAAAAAATATGGTATTTGCATCGCCCTCCTTCAGCCACCCATACCATGACCTATGTTTCCATTCAGCCTCCTGCTTTTGTTCCTCCTCCAAGATTTTATGCATCACCCTTCTGCTTGCTAGCTCCTCTTCGTCCAACTCCCTATTATCCTCAACCCGATCCAATCTGTCCATCTCAAACTGTACATGATTCCTCTGTTATTCACGTACAGCGTGAGTCTCCCTCTTTAAACTCGCTAGCCTATGTCACAAAGCTGCTAGCTTCCCCGCAAACCTCGCCATAGCTGACCCCTCCACTACCAATCCCAACTAGAAATCCCTGACCATGTCACGAAATCTCTCCTCCAGCAACCAGCAACGCTCAAATCTGAAATAGGAGGATCCCCTGTCACTACAAGAGTCAAGGCAAAGCAATGTATGGTCCGATCTTGACCTCGGTAGTGAAGCAACTCCTCACACAAGACTGCATTTGTGGAAGTCCTTGATACGCCATACGCAGACGTAACGACCACTCGAGATTGGTCAGTCTTGTTCACCGGTGCAATGAAACTGAGTGCACCAAAATTGTCTCATCCACCAACTCAAAAATGTCTCCGATCCACGCCACCACAATTCCCCCGACGCTTCTGTTCACCAAAACTGCTTTGAAATAATTAAGGTGGGGACTCGGTGCGAATGCCCATCTTCCCGACTCCTACAAATCAATATTTGCTTCTTGCATGCAGACAGTATCGGCCTTCCACAAAGCCAACATGGACACAACTGCCAGTCGCTTCTCCGGCTGGCCCAGGCCTCGGCATTCCAGGTGATGATCTTCATGTGTGACTCATGGGGGAAACACACACCATTAGTACCCCCACTATTTGAGCCACAAACAACTCAAAGGTTCTCTCTGCCTCCACTCCAGTGCTCTTCTCTAATTCGTCCACTTCAATTATGTTTATCGCACCATCTTCAGATTGTTTCTCCACCACACATCCCTCATTTTCGTGTCCCACAACCTGCCTTCCCCATGTTGTGCCACCATAATGTCCACCTTTCGTACTACCAGTTCCTGCTCCGAACCTCTCCACTCCTTCCTCTTCTCCTTCAATTTCCAATAATCTCGACTCCCAGTCCAGCGTAACCGCCCTTCACCGCTTCCTCGAGAAGGTGAAGACCTGGCTCTAAGCATTAGAGTGTATCCCTGTTGAGTCCAGGTCAACCAGAAAACCTTGTGAGGAAGGTCTATGCTTGATCACGCACATGTGCTTCACCCCACGTTTCGTCGATCCGCCCTTCTCTGGTTGGTCTTTCCTCCTTCAGATCTGAAGCCCTTTAGGTTGCCTCCTCCACCATGCACCTCCTCTGAGGTTAGCGAGCCCCCTGCAGCACCCATCGCTAGGGTTCACCTTCGCTTCACAATGCCTCTGAGATGGTTGGTTCACCGCATGGTCTGTTGCGTTTGCACTCACGGAACCAAGTTGTGTTGACGCTGCCTCATCCACCACAAGTTGTTGAAGCCCATGCGGCCCAGCAGCTACCGTTGTCATCCTTGGACCATCATTCATAACAGAGATGGGCATCCCCTATTATGTGCTTAAGATCGGGTCCACGATTGGGTGGATCACTAAACCTGAAAAATTAACAGCAATATTCAATCGTGGAGAGTCCGAGAGGCACCTTCTCGGATCCGTGCTTGGAGACCTGTCTTTCGAGAATGATTTGTTGGGTTCCGCCATCAGGTTAGAGGATCCACTAAAAGGGTTTGGAATCTTTGCCTCTGTGGTCGGATCTTGCTCTGTATATCCCAAACTTGGATCTAAATCTTGAAAACCAAAACAGTTGATCATGAAGATCGAGGTCGAGACCAACTTTGCATTAACCCCCACCGCCCCCTTCAAAGTACCGAGACCGTCGCTAGGGTTTCGCATCCACAACCCTTGGGCTTTGCCTTCTCCAAAAGATCTGACGATCGAGCTTCCCAATGCCGAACGTGGTCCCCGATCACCTTCGACCCCGTTGGTAGTTTCCGACAGTGTATCATCTCATCCGACGACCACTAAACATAGTGGCAGCATAGTACGATGCGGCACCTGTGGCGACTGCTCCATCAGGAGCACCACATCCGCCCTTTCGCCCGGCCTCATGCCGATGCTGCAGATGTCGACGACATCGTCAATATTCTCCAAAGCTTCCCATAGCACCTCCAGGCTCCAGCATCTTAATGGAACGCCGACCACCAAGAGCTTCCACGCCATCTCACCATCCCTATCTCCTCCGTCAAGAAATTGAGGTTTCCTCCACTTGATTTTGCCCCTTGCCTCGAACGATAGATCGTAGTCGAAAGCCCATGTCAATGCCTCTTTAGCTCCATCCGCCGACAACCCTCTAATGCACAGAGCCCCTCCCTTGAGACAAACAGCATCGATGGAGATTTATTCATCCCTCCCTCCATCACTCTCTCTCGTAGCTTCCTCAGGCGCAACGTGCTACCCTCCCCCACCACGAGTCCCTCCATGGGGAAGCTCTGCATCACCTCCTTTGATAGTCGTAGAATCAGGGCCTTCCATGCTTCATCTCATACCGAGTGGCGGACTCCAGATTGCAGCTTCTGTGCACTTCAACTGAGCAACAAGCCCCGCATCTCCTACGCTTCCTAGTGATGCCCCCTGCCACGGTTGTACCCCTCTTGTCAGGCACCCCCTCCTCCGATGTCCTGGCAACCCGCATTGAATGCAAAGTTGTACACATATGGGCACATCTTAGATAAATGTTCATTAGCTCCACACCGGTAGCACCGCACCATCTCACGGCGGCATTCATGGCCTTTGAAAGTTGCACCTTCCTCTTCGGCACGTTCCACGACTCATCCCCAGTGTGTTCTTTCATCTCCACGTCCTCCCTCACCTCCCTCTTGGTCTCCTCATGTTCAGAGGCCCTTCGATCACCTTCCCGACCGACCTCCTTGCTCACTATGCCCTCACTGCTGACTGCTCCCTCTCTCGCCCATCCCTCCCCCCCTCATTCTCTCCATGGTAGAACTTTGTCATATGGGTATATGTCATAATTTGCTCACGTCATAATAGCGCAAGAACCATTGTGATGATTGGGGGAGCTTCAGAGCTCCGAACCAATCTGCAGTCGCTATAAATAACCAGGATCAAACACGAACACAGTAGGGGCACATGAAGCCATGTTAGCCTTTTTGACCAAAAAGTTGCCATTTTCCAGAACCAATTATCATTGTTACACAAGGATCCCTCAATAGAACTAAGCTCTTCAATCGGATTAATAAATTTTGCAGGTTTTTTCAGAAAACTAAAAAGAAAGGTGGGGCACCAAGCACCATAAGCCCAAACCTCAAATCACGGTCAGTTGCGAACACAATCAGACTCGGGAAATAATCACATAAAATGTCATCACCAACCCAGTCATCAATCCAAAATTTAAAGGAACTACCAACTTCCCCAACACAAGCTGCATCGGCTAGACATCTCAAGATTTACAGTGCAGATATCATTCCAGAAGGCTCAAGATTTACAGTGCAGATATCCTTCCAGAAAGAGATAGGTTAAGGAATGAAACAAGGAGGCAGATATCTATGAGGAGATTTTGTAGACGCCTCTCACAAACTTGCAAAGCAAATCATAGGTAAAGGAATAAAACAAGGAGGCATAAAGTTAGGAGGAGATTGCATAGATACCTCTCACTAACCTGCAAAGCAAATCGCCATCATTCCCCAAAGTCTAGATGCCCACTTCGCCTGGACAGCCTTGTGCATCTCCTCTACCCACAAAACTAGAGGTGCACATGGATCGGATAAAATCCGTAATCCGATCCAATCCGTTGTTATTGGATTGGATCGGTTTGGATTTATAAGTTTAATGGATCGGATCGGACTAGAATTTTTACAAATCCGTTCATCTATGGATTGGATCGGATTATTGTCAAAATCGTTAATCTGTTAATAAATAAATAATATATACTAATTTATTTGTTCTCATAAAAGTATATTATATATTAAATTTTATTTGAAAGCTATATGTAAATATCCAAGCTACTCTCTTTATAACTTAAACCTATTCCAATTCAAGCTTTACCACACACAACTTGTCGAAAAGCCCCTTATCTCACACCACTAGTTGGTTTAGAAAAAATTAAGACCTAGCCGCAATGCCCTTCAGATCCTTCCAATTTTCCAAACAAAACATCCTTCTAAAAATAATAATACACAAACCTAAATCCACTTGGGACCCATACCAAACAAAACACTCACATGTGCCACACACATCTCCACCCTCAGATGCACACATCTTCATCAGATGTCGTCTTTGTCCTAGTTGTGCGCATGTGCAGCCAAATTTTCCTTGCGCACGTGCAGGTAGACCTCGTCCTCTACACTCCCATACCTCCCTTGCGCGTGTAGCCAGATCTCGTCCCAACCGGATGTTGTCTCATCATCATATATGCCTTCCTTGTCTCCAACTATACACACGCGTAACTAGACCTCCCTCGTGCATGCGCGTCCAGACCTCGTCTTCAGTTCTCCCAGACCTCCCTCGCATACAGGCAGTTAGGAACCTCAAATACATCCCTCCCCACCATGTTTCTTGTCCCATGGTTCTTGTCCCAAACCTCCCTCGTGCATGGTCATCCTTCCCGCACCACGTAGCCAAGCAGATTAGTTGCATATTAGTTGTAGTTCCTATTTGATATATACAAACTTGGTATTTTATTCAAAGTCGTCGTTATTCTTCTATGATTACCACGGATCACAAGTATGCTATTTTTATTTAGGTATACAATGGTTGTTTGTAATAAATATATAAAAAGCATATATGTTTTTGCTTTCCAAAAAAATAAAGTCAAATTGCTTTCCAAAAATTAACTATTCCTTTTGCAGAGACTTATGTTATGATGTCATGTACCGTTTCTTATTTTCTGTTTAGCTTCTGGACTCTTATGTATTTTACTCATGGGGTCTCTCTCTATATAAGAGAGCCTAGGGTTCCTTGAAATAACATATTACTCATTTCTCTCCAACATGGTATCAGAGCACATGGTCTAACCCTAACCCTAGGGTTCTCCACCGTCGTCGGACCCTCTCTTCCGCCACTCTCTCTCTCTTCCGCCGCCCCTCCCCTCCTCTCACCGTCGGGCCCCGTCTCTCTCCTTCGCCAATCAAAGCCCAAGGTAGGGGACCCTCACCGCTGGGTTCCCCTTCCTTCCACACCGACGCGACCTCTTTCGTCGGTCGTTCTATCTCCATAGATTTGAGTGCGTAACGTCTACATATGCACTCAAATCCGATCAAGTTTTTGTAGACACCTGTTTCTGGTCTACAATCCCTAGTTCTTCATCTACGGCAACATGTCAGAAAACAAAGTTGATATGCCCTCCATAGGCGCCTTCAAAGGTCATGTGCCAATAGTCAAGATGGACGGGACAAACTATGAGCTTTGGGCGATGAAGTTCATGAGTCTCATGAAATCAAACGGTAAGAAGCATATACTTATCGAGGATGAGCCGGCAGAGAAGACTAGGATCTATGCCTCTTGGGAGGCTGATGATTCTTATGCCAAGATTTGGCTGTCAAGCACACTGTCGATGGAGATTGCCAATGATGTCCTCCATCAGCCCACTGCCAAGGCAATGTGGGATATTCTGGCCGCTACATATTCCCAAGTGCGGAACGAGACCAAGATGATACAGCTCCAGCATGATATATTCACGATGAAGCAGAATGGGCGGCCACTTCACTCGTTGTACACATCTCTGAGAGGGATGTTCGAGAAACTATATAGTATCATACCACTCACGACGACTCCAGAGCAACAGAAGACATTTCGGAATGCCACCATGGTGGGCGTACTACTTGCAGCGCTCGATCCTGAGTATGAGGCAACCCGCTCTCAGACATTGGCTGATGTTGTTATTCCTCCAATGAAGGACGTTTACCGGAGGCTCAGTCGCATATTAGTTTCTTCCAGCACATCTACTCCACCTCCATCGGCGATAGCGGTATCGCGTGGAAGAGGTGGTCAGTCTTATGGTCGTGGACATGGACCCCGTGGACGAGGAGGTCGCTTTCACCAGTCGTGTTCATTCTGCCATCGCACAGGCTACTCGGAGGATACACGCTACTCTAAGCATGGATTCCTAGCATCAGCGCGTGTAGCTGAGCATGTCACGTCTCAGTCAGCATCCACTACATATAACCGATTCGAAAAGCTTGTGACACGTCTACGTGATATAATGCCTCAATCATCTACTGATTCTCTAGGTGGATCTTCAAATGTTGCTGCTACAGCTTCTGCTAGTTCGTCTGCCGCTGCCAGTACCTCAGGTAGTGCCACTGCCTTTACATCTTGTCATGATCTCTCTGATTGGATTATAGATTCTGGCGCCACCCATCATCTCTGCCGTGACAGAGAGACTTGAGTCCTACAGGGACATCCTACATTGCCGCTCAGTGCTGATAGCAGATGGTACTCATTCCCCTATCGTTGGACAGGGGGAGGTTTCCTTATCACCTTCTATGCATCTACAGAATGTTCTACATGCTCATGAGTTCTCCATGTTGTTATCTATTAGTCAGATTATGAAGGATTTGCATTGTCGTGCTATATTTGACCCCCCATCTCTTATTTTTCAGGACATACTAACGGGCAAGGTGATTGGTTGTGGCTCTGAGCAGAATGGTCTCTATCGTCTGGTCCGGAACTCTTATGCTGGTGTCTCTTCTCATTCAGTCGGATTAGTCTCTCCGTATACTTGGCATCTTCGCTTTAGCCATCTCCCGCTCCAGAAAATGCGACATCTCTTGCCTCAGATCTCTCCTAGTTCGTCATTTCACTATGAAGCATGTCAGTTGGGAAAGCATCATCGGTCTAGCTTTCCTAGTCGTCAGAGTCGGAGCAGTAGCTCCCCGTTTGAGTTTTTTCACATTGACATTTGGGGTCCGAGTCGTGTACCTGATCATCAGGGACACAGGTTTTATCTAGTTGTGGTGGATGACTTTTCTCGTGTATCTTGGGTCTTTCTTTTAAAGAATAAATCCGAAGCAGGAGATGTTATTAAAATTTTGATTAATGAAATGCAGAATATTTTCTCTTCTACTGTCAAATATGTTCGAACAGATAATGCATTGGAATTCTGCACCCGTTCTCTCTCTCAGTTTCTTTCGTCGAAGGGTATTATTCACCAAACCACCCATGCTTACACATCTCAACAGAATGGCGTGCAGAAAGAAAGCATCGCACCTTCTTGACATCACTCGAACCCTTCTTATCCAGAGTTGTGCTCCTATTACTTTCTAGGGGGATGCTGTCCTTACAGCATGCTACCTGGTCAATCGCATGCCATCGTCTGTCCTTGGTGAGAAAATTCCTCTTTCTGTCATTTTCCCTGATAAGGAATTATTCTCACTTACTCCTCGTGCCTTTGGTACTGTTGCATTTGTTCATCACCTATCTCCTGGACTTGACAAACTCTCTCCTAGAGATGCCAAGTGTGTCTTTGTAGGTTACTCTTGGACTCAGAAGGGTTATCGTTGTTATGACCCCATAAACAAGATATATTTTGTCAGTGCTGATGTCACATTTTTTGAGTCCGTTATGTACTTCTCTCCTGCAGGTGACAGGCTGGTCTCGTCCACTACCAACGATGATGTCTATGTTCCCCCTCCTAGTTTGAGTTCACCTGAGTCCACTCCAGCTCCTGTTGCTACGCCACCGCCACCACCACCTCCTCCACGACCACCTATTCCACCTTTACTTAAATTCTATACACGTCGATCAGGTCCTGCTCAGACTACACGTCAGGCATCCATCACGCCTCAGGTATGTTCAGATAGCATCACTAATGATGGGTCAGATACTGTACATGTGTAGGATTCTTCGTTGCAGGAGGAGGCTACACTTTCCAGTACAGTGGACGACGATCTTGATATTCCCATTGCTATTCGGAAGCAGAAACGGACTTGCGTGTCTTATCCTTTTGCTTCCCAGGGTGTCCTTTCATCGCCTCATAGGCGACTTTCAGAGGTTTGCTGCGGCTTTGTCTTCCGTGGATATACCACAGACCTATCAAGAAGATATGAAGACCGATTGTTGGCGACTGGCTATGGAAGAAGAGATGGGTGCTTTACAGTCTCGTGGTATACGGAGCTTGGTTAATGCTCCACCTGACGCATCCATTATTAGCTGCAAGTGGGTATTCACAGTTAAATACCATGCAGATGGCAGTCTTGATCGGTACAAGGCACGACTTATTGCGAGAGGTTTCACATAAACCTATGGTGTGGACTATATGGATATATTTTCTCCAGTGGCTCGTCACTCTACTCTTCGCATTCTTTTATCGGTTGCTGTGGTACGTGAGTGGACTATATCTCAACTTGATGTCAAGAATGCCTTCTTGTATGGAGATCTGCAGGAGGAAGTCTACATGCAGCAGCCACCAAGGTTCACTGCTGAGGGGAGAAGCATATGGTGTGTAGACTTCACAAGGCGATTTATGGCCTTAAACAGAGCCCAAGGACATGGTTCCAGAAGCTTTCCCACCTAATTGAACGACAGGGGTTCAAAAGATCAAATGCGGATCACTCGTTGTTCATTCAGAAGACTTCTACAGGTATGGTTGTCATCATGGTCTATGCTGATGATATTCTGGTTACAGGAGATGATGTTAAGGGAGTAGAGAGGTCAAAGGCATTCATGGGTAATCAGTTTGTCACGAAGGATCTTGGTACCCTAAGATACTTTCTGGGGTTGGAATTTGCTAGGAATCCACAGGGTCTGGTGATGACCCAAAGGAAATACATTACAGATTTTTTGATTGAAACATGCATGGTTAGATGTAGACCATCGAGTACTCCTATGGATCCGAGCATGAAGCTGTATGACAATGGTACTGCAGAAGTAGACAAGAGAAGATACAGAGAGATGGTGGGTAAGCTCCTTTATATCACCATAACTCGACCGATATTGCTTTTGCAGTAAGCCGGGTGAGTCAATTTATGGAGCAACCAAGACAAGTTCATATGGATGCCATATACATGATACTGAGATATCTAAAGTCTTCTCCAGGCTCAGGGTTGCTATTTCGAAAGAGCACATATTTATCAATTTCAGCATGTGCAGACGCATATAAGCAGGGTGCCCTAAGGATCGAAAGTCTACTTCAGGATTCGCCGTCTTTGTTGGGAGCTCTCTGGTTTCTTGGAAAAGCAAGTAACATATTGTTGTGGCAAGGTCCAGCGCTGAATCTGAATATAGGGCCATGGCGCAAGCACGCACGGAGATGATGTGGGTTCGAGCTGTGCTAGAAGATCTATATATAGCTGTATCTTTACCCATGCAGCTTCAGTGTGACAATCAGGCGGCATTGTTTATTACCAACAATCCAG
The DNA here is from genome assembly GCA_037367405.1 of Ottelia alismoides. Lineage (NCBI taxonomy): Eukaryota > Viridiplantae > Streptophyta > Magnoliopsida > Alismatales > Hydrocharitaceae > Ottelia > Ottelia alismoides. Next base: position 170,104 of record JAZKJV010000205.1, on the reverse strand, counting down.
CATTTCATGAAAGAACAAAGCATATCGAAGTAGACTGCCACTACACGAGAGACATGATCCAGAGAGGCTTGATATCCACATCTCACGTTAGCTCAGGGGATCAGACTGCTGACATATTTACCAAGCCACTGCTCAGAGGACCCTTTTAGAGATGTTCTTCCAAGCTGAGCATGATAGACATCTATGCTCCACCTTGAGGGGGAGTGTAGAGACTTATGTTATGATGTCATGTACCGTTTCTTATTTTCTGTTTAGTTTCTGGACTCTTATGTATTTTACCCATGGGGTCTCTCTCTATATAAGAGAGCCTAGGGTTCCTTGAAATAACAGATTACTCATTTCTCTCCAACACCTTTATTTACATTTATCCATAATCTCAATTTTAGAACCATGATTTGAACGTCGAGGTCGACTATGCCACAAACTTAATCATAGATTAGGTGAGCATTAAAAATCTGAACCAATCCGATCCAATCCATAATCCAGTGGATTGGATTGGATTGAATTTGCATGTTTAATGGATTGGATTGGACTGGAAAAATAAAAAATCCGTTATGTATGGATAGGACACGGATTAAGCTAAAATCCGATCCAATCCGATCCATGTGCACCCCTACACAAAACTCCCCAAACCCCCTTCATTTAATATTTACATAATAGACTCATGAGTCGACTAATAGATATTCCATGAGTCTCACTTCCTGAGTAGGGATGAAACGATACAAATACACTAGTTTCCTTTGTATCCGCATTCTTCATATAAAGGATATGGATGCTATTTTCTTATATCTAGCGAATGTTCCTTTTCTTATAAAGGATATGGATGCTATTTTCTTAAAGGATATGGGGCGGTAGTTCCTTTTGTATGATAGGGCTTTATCTTGTGTAAGGACCCCGTCTGGGAAGACTGGTTATTTTGACATCAATATTGCATCAAGGTTCAGCTTTGAGTCCATTTCTTTTTACTTTGGTTATGGACGAGTTGACAAGTCACATTCAGGATGAGTTACCTTGGTGTATGTTATTTGCTGATGATATTGTGTTGATTGACGAGGCTAGAGATGGAGTAAATGAGAAGCTTGAGTTCTGGAGACATGAGTTGCAGAGTAAAGGATTTCGTATAAGTAGGGCTAAGACAGAATATATGGAGTGCACCTTTGTTGGAAGCAATGGTGAAGGAATTGAGGTGAAGATTGGTGATGATAACATTCAGAAGAGAGATTCTTTTAGATATCTGGTATCTATTTTGCAACATGATGGGGAAATTGATGGAGATGTTACTAATAGGATAAATACAGGCTGGCGAAAGTGGAGAGGGGCCTCTGATGTTCTCTGTGATAAGAAAATTCCTTTAAAAATTAAAAGAAAGATTTACGAAGAACAAAGCAGTCGTGAGACCTGCTATGCTCTATGGATCTGAATGTTGGCATGTGAACCATAGACATGTGCAGAGAATGGTTGTAGCCGAAATGAAAATGCTAAGGTGGATGTGTGGACACACACGTAAAGATCGGATTCGGAATGATGCAATCAGAAAGAAAGTTGGTGTCTCTCCGATCGAGGATAAGATGTGAGAAAACCGCTTAAGATGGGTTGGTCATTTGCAAAGAAGATCATATGATGCACCAGTTAGGAGATGTGAGTGTTGGGATGTTGAGCCGGCTAAGAGAGGGCGGGGATGGTCCAAGAAGTGTTGGAAAGAGACCATACGATGGGATCTTTGTTTTGTGGATATAAGCACGGGATTGACCCAAGATAGATCTGAATAGAGGCGAAGAATCCATGTAGCCGACCCTACTTAATTGTGGGAAAAGGCTTTGTTGTTGTTGTTGTTGTAGCGAATACGAATGTGAATACGAATGCGAAAATTCAAGAATAGACGAATATGAATATGAATACGAATTTGATGTCATTGATTTTTACGAATACAAATATAAATACAGATATTTAAATTTTACAGGATATGAATACGAATATTCATTTATTAAAAGATATGAATATGGATACAAATACGAATACGAATGTTCAAATTTTGGAGGATATCAATGCTAATATATGATACATTTACAGATAACTACGGTAAAATTTCTTTTATTGGTTAGCTATTTTAAGCTTTCTATTATTATTTAATTATTTTTATACGACCATATCATTCTTAAAATATGTAATGTACTTTTTATATATTGGATATTGTGAACCTAAATGTTTATAGTTTTTGTGTTAGAGAATTTAATAGACAGGTAATTGGATCTCTCTAAGATCTAACTACCATGGTTAGTCCCACATCATCTATATGTGGGACTCTGGTCTATCTGTGGGCCTTGGAGAGATCCAATTACGTGTCTATTACTATCTCTAACACTTTTGATAAATTTCACTATGTTTAATATTCGTAAATTAAGTCGCGTTCATTTGTCAAATAAGTGTACTCATATTGTCATATCCATTTTCATTTGTATTCATATTTTGAGGATATGGTTCTCCATTTTACAAACTCGTGTGATATTCATACTTATTCATATTTGAATTTTAAAAAGGACATGGATATGATAGTACCTAAATTCGTATATGTGTTGATGCAGCGTGAATCAGATATATAGGGCTATATTTATTTAATTTTGTCTGATAAATTAGAGTCTCATTTTATTTAATTATGTTGTCGCATTTTTATAAAGAGATTGTGTTGATCTCAACTGGTTAGTTAGAGATTTGAATTTCTTAGTTAGTCGGTTAGAGTCAAATTAGGATAAGTTGTTTGAATTTTGATTTTGAATTGCTATTTTTGGAATCTCATCCCTCCTATATAAAGGGATGATAGGCTATTGTTTTTGACATGTCAGATTATATGAAAACTTGAGATTTTATCTCTATCTCCCTCTCTCTACTCCTCCCTCTACGCGGTCTACGCGCTTCTTCTTCCTCTAATCCCTCGTTCTCTGACGAGCTTTCTCTTCTCAACCCTTCCCTTTCTTCTTCCACTGAAAATCCACCAACAAAATTTATTTTCACCGTCGCCGATTTTCTTATTTGCATCAATTGGTATCAGAGCATGGAAGTTGAATCGTTCTCACGATTCGACGGTCCTGTCGCATATTGGAGAATGAAGCTCGATCAAACAACCCTATCACGTGGATCACATGCATGTTCGCGTCAACAAAAATACAAGAAGCGCCTCCGGAAAAACATCAAGGTTCAACAATGGATAGACTCATGATATAATGTTGATATTTTTATGGTACAAGTTGACGATGAACAAAATCTTGTCGTCGACAATGATCTGTGCGTTGTTCAGATCGTTGTGGATGGAAAAAATGACAACAACGACGACCTGCTCGCTGTCCGGACCGTGTCGGGCGAAAACAACATCGTCGATGATGATTTGCTCGCTGTCCCGGCTGTCTCAGAGGAGGAAAACATCGACCTGCTTGCTGTCCAGGTATTTTCAGACCTGCAAACACCCCCGAATTCGACTCCGGCACCATCCACGACCCTCTCCCGGACCCCCGCTGCAGTCCCAACACCTCCCAACGCCATCCCCGTGCCACCAACCCCCTCGCACGCCCCCACAGACCAGCTGCAACCCCCTCCCGTCCTCCCAACACCGCCGCCGCCGCCACCCTTTCCCGCTGTCCCCAAAGCTCCACCCCCTGCGACGTATTCCCCTGCCCTAGAGTCACCTCCCGCCATTCCCGTACCTCTTGCGGTACAGTCCCCAAACCCAATGCCCCCTCCCGCATCCCCTGAACCCCCTCCTGCACCCCCTGCTGCCCCACCACTACCGCCGCCACTCCTCGACGCCACCTTCGCACCACCACCAAGATTCCTTCCCTCCGCCACCCCCACGCCAACTTACCCGCACGCGACCCTCGCGCCCCCAGCTACCCTCCCGCCCCATCATCAACACCACCCCCTCACACCATTGTCGTGCGCACAGAGGAGCAACCAACCCCCTCCATGCTGCTCGCCCGTGCCACGACCAGCCCTCCCCACCCTACCTGACATGCCACCCTTCTGCTCACCAGCACTTTCTTGTTGCCGCCGTCGTTTCACTATGAAGGGAGAAACCCTAACAATATTCAGGGAGCCATCCACATTCGGATCCCTGGAAATAAGGAAAATAAATGAGAAAAATTGTGGAAAAACCCAGTCCCATACAAGTTTTTATGAGAAGGTCAAAAGAAAGGAGCCCCCTTATGAAATCTGTTTAAATGAAGGGGTACGAAAATTGCGGAGATGTCCTCCAATTGGAAAGAACTACAAACGTAACGTTGAGGAAGATCTAATTGAAGGAATTGCAAGCTACAATTTCAAGGATCGAATTCTCCAACGGCACATCGAAGATCGAGCAATTCGTCGGGAGACGAATTTTTCAAGCGGAGGAGAACTGATGCAGCGTGAATCAGATATATAGGGCTATATTTATTTAATTTTGTTTGATAAATTAGAGTCTCATTTTATTTAATTATGTTGTCGCATTTTTATAAAGAGATCGTGTGTGATCTCAACTGGTTAGTTAGAGATTTGAATTTCTTAGTTAGTCGGTTAGAGTCAAATTAGGATAAGTTGTTTGAATTTTGATTTTGAATTTCTATTTTTGGAATCTCATCCCTCCTATATAAAGGGATGATAGGCTATTGTTTTTGACATGTCAGATTATATGAAAACTTTAGATTTTATCTCTATCTCCCTCTCTCTACTCATCCCTCTACGCGGTCTACGCGCTTCTTCTTCCTCTAATCCCTCGTTCTCTGACGAGCTTTCTCTTCTCAACCCTTCCCTTTCTTCTTCCACTGAAAATCCACCAACAAAATTTATTTTCACCGTCGTCGATTTCTTATTTGCATCATGTGCCCACCTTTTTCATCCCTACTCCTGAGCTAGCCCAAAAAATCTCCTCAATGCAGTCTCAATATGACACAACATACCCATCAGCAATACTCTAACGGAAATGAAGAACACAAAAACTATATAGAGAAATAACTTCAAAAGTACTAGACACCCACCACATGATAGGTACAAAGCTTTCTAGCTAGAATGTTCATGTTCTAGCTTCTCCATAAAAGGTAATTTCTCCATCTATTTTAGTTGCCAACACGTTAGGGAGAAAACCAAGTAAGACAACGACAAGCTCTCGTAAGGTGCACATCCTCCATGCCACCGTGTACATCAATGTTGTTTGTTTCTTGTGTGCATTTTGTATTATGGAGCATGAAGGGGAATCTTCCAAGGCATGTATGTCAAAGACGTCCTCTTAAAGATCTTCACACAATGAGCCACGATCATACGCTCCAGTCACAGCAGCCTAAAAGGATCTTAATTTGCAAAGGAATCTTCCAATACACAAAATCATATTGAAATCATCCTACATGATACCAAAATCTAACACAAAAGAGGTGTTAAGGGCCTTGCATGTCTTCTTGACTAAGAATGTCTCCTCGAACTAGGATCAGCAATCTCGAACAACCGAAGGTCCCTCCAACAAGTTGAGAACTTCCATCGGCCTTGTAAACTCTTCCGCTCATTGATGACAAGAAGATCTGAACAAAATTATGGCCACCTTTAGACCGAACCTCCAACACATGCACCAACTGTTTGGCGACCTACATAAACAAACAAGGAAAACAATCACACAAACACAGAGAGCACCATCCTCAGATCGGTCATCCAACCAAAATATGGAAACCCATAGTCTATCACATGCTGCAAAAAAGGACAATATGTCCTAAAGAATAGCGCAAATGCCCTTTCAAAAAGTAGTCGACAAGGCAACAATGCCCATCAACATCGAAATGAAGCCATTGAAAAACAACTTTCTAAGATTGAAGCAATGCTTTTTGGTTGGACGACTGGACGGAAATGGGACCACTGAAGGGTAGATTTCCAAGACTCTTCGAAATGGCAACTGATACGGACCGATGGCTTCTTGGCTAACATTGTTCAGCTCGTCTTTAGAATGTGCGAGATCCAGAGTTTGGCAAGTTGATGGAGGAATTCAGCTTTGAAGAAGGCCCAAAAGAATGGCTTGACCATTGGAGTTGTGATTCACTTATAGTCTCTTTTGGTGAAAAACACATACAATCTTTTGTAGCCCCGGATCAAGATTATGGATCCTGAAGTAATCGAGGATTGTGGAGTTCTATGGAAGGTTAAGGCACACGGAAAAGTTAAGATTTTGATGTGGCTCTTCCATTAAAAGTTTAGTGACAAGGGCTTTCAAGGCACACTTTATCCATGATTTTATAGTTAATTGCATGGAATTTGAGGAAGTTAATGACGATGTCGACCACCTTTTTATGGTTGCTATTCTATTATGAAGGTTTGGCGGAAGATGGGTGTCAGGAGGTTAGAAACCTTAAGCTATGATGGGTTTTGCAGCTATGGTGCATCAACATATTGCCCTAGAGCCAACAGACAAAGATTTTTGTAGTGTTGAGAAAATCCGATTCCTAGGAAGTTAGGAACGTTTTGGATTTTAAAAGAGATAGACATTATGTGAAAATTGTATTGGGACATGCATCACATCTATGTAGAACATGGATAGCACACTTGTAATTACTTTATACTGAATAAAAGGAGTTCTTTAGTGACCACCTACTAATGGTAGGGACCCTCTTTCTTTTTCAAAACAATAGATCTTTCGCACCAAGCAACACAATTTTCCATCACCCTCGAAAAGTAGGACCGTGTCGCTAAATGTCTTGTTCATCTCCTTGAGTCGCAGCACTACAGCACCATTATAAATCGGTTGATTCACCAAGTTCCAATCAAAGGAATACTAGTGGTGCATCCAACAACCGAACAAAACAATCACCTCATCAGGAGTTCCAAACGAGTGTGCATCTTGGCCAAGATCAACCGAGAGGAGAGAAAAAAACATCAAGTGATGGCCGGCAGTTAGGCCTTGAGAAACACCAAGCGACCACCCTTGAAAAACATGTTTTCCAAGATTGGTCGTCTTTTCAAGTTTCTCACCAAAGCATCCATTTGGACTTTTGCAATTTACCACAAGAAATTGGTACGTCTAGATAAGTCAAAGGTAACCCAGATCCAGGGGTACCCAGGGCAGCACCATAAATAGTTACCTCCTCTTGCAACAAACTAAGGGGAAGGAAAGCATATCCGACTCGATTACTTTAAGCCCAGAATTGTCACCTAAAAGATCCAAAATCAGAGAGATCACTTTAGCCTCACTTTCCACGTTCTCCACAAAAGTATTGTATCATTATCATGCTAGAGAATCGGATTAAGATCTCCACCATGAAACCTTGAAAAAACATGTTGCATATTTACAAAGCATTCACCAACAAAACAAACAAAAGAGGGCAGGTGATGCAAGCACAAATTAGGGATTTTGACAAATTGGAATTTTTCGTCCACGATTGGTTATTTTAAGTGAAATTTTCGTCAAATAAAGTGGGTTCAATTTGAACCTCAATAATTATGGTATATAATTTAGGTTCGAGATATTTTAGGAGTCAATCAGGGTTTCCAACATATTATCCCAATCTTAATGAGTGTAGCCGTGGACAAATCATATAGAGGCCCGACAGGAAAAAGGCCCTCGCGAGTCATATTTTATATAGCTTATAGAATATTAGTAGAGGTGAATAATAAACTAAAGTAATGAAAAAGTAGTTAAAATGGTCTTAGTAGCTTAAGGTGGCAGCCTCCCATGATTGAATGTGCTAGAACTGTGGTTTATCAAATTGGCACCAGTCCTACATTTTGTTTCCGTGGGCTCAGTGGGAAGAGGGTTGTACCATGAGAGGAGAGAAGCAAGGAGGTCAACTTGTTTCAAATATACAACATAGATCATGGCAATGGTAGTTGGACCCTCATATCAATCAGAAAGAATCAATCCCAATCCTAATTGGTTGGATCGTAAGTGTGATGATTTACTTCACGGGCGAGGTCTCTGGTTCAAGTCCAGGATAGCCCAACTGCGCAAGGAAAAGAATAAAAAAACATATGACTCCTCCATGCATACTCCGCTTGATTCGATGGATAGGCCTCAATCACGTTTGCATTTATTATGGTTAGGATTTTTTCTTATTGTATTTAAGAAATAGAACTTGAAGTTTTCTTTGGTTTCAAAAAGGTGCATTTTGTTCCAGAATATATGGGAATGTAGCTCCTCATGTCTATCCATGTGTTAGTGTAGTATTCAAAATGTTACAAATAATATCAAAGCTAAACTCCCTGAATTAATAGAAGGGCTACTCAAGAGGTGGAGCTCACTTTCTTATTTTCCACCTAGGATCAACAGAGTAAGTGGAAGAGAATCGTCAGGCTATTGCAATTATTACCATACCCATTTTAATAATGTCGATTGTCTTTAAAATCCATGACAAAATCATAAAACAGTTATTCCTTTTTATAGCATCTAGTACAATAAAAAATTATAAAAGCATGTTTGAAAATTTCAAAATAACCTTTTCAAAATAAATTTTTCGAATAATTTATATATGCACTTTCCTGTTTTGTTAATTAATATTAATTACTAACCCTCACTTCGAATATATAAATCACACATCGATTTAATTGTGTAGAAGTGCAAAAAAAATATTGTACCAGAATAATAAGACTAAACTATTGAAATCAAAATTTAAAATAATCTCACCCGGAAGATTTTAAGAGAGATCTTTTCACCATAAAATTTAGGTGCAGCCCATGAGGGATTAAACTTCGAAGTAAGTATGTGGTTGATTGAGAACAAGATGGGATCCAATTATCCAGCATCCAAAAAACTATGCTCAAAAAATCCCATCAAAATAATGTGTCATGCTTAACTTGATATCAACATAAAAGAAACAACCCCATCCCGTGCTTATTGAACTCAACTGCAAAGGAGAAGTTGATAGAAAGCAAACAACCGAGCAATCGCATAGATGGGTGGGCATAATATATATTGTGGTAATCACTAATTTAGATACGAACGAGTCTATGAATTGGATACGGTAGGAGAAGCCAACTCTCGATTCCACAAAATCATCTTCTTCTCAACTCAATGCACACCAAGCTCAAATTGCAGACACTACGCTTCCCTAGACTCTGCAGCAACTCTAGATTGTAGCTTGGACATAGGTCTTCTACAACAATGGAAAGACTTCGAGTGCCCTCAATACATAGCAGGAGGCCAAATAAAAGGTCTTGCACAAGTGAACACCTTGCAGCCCTCAAAAGTAAAAACTCTTCAATGTCTTCATATTATAATAAAACCAAAGCTTTGGTGCTTTTTCTACCACTCCAGTGTTATCCAACAGTTACTAGAGCTTCTGCCACACTTAACACATTAATATCTGACCACGTTAGGCAGCTAAATGAATATAAGATTGTGACTGCCTCCCTGCTCTCTTACCTTCTCTTAAGTCTTAATGAAATACTTTCCTTTCTTTTCATAACCCCACGTTCTCCATCCCCCATTCATTACTTCATTTGCTTATTCGGCCAGATTGTCTGACTTTAATTGAAGCCATTCGAGAAAATCAAGAGAAGGTTCCACTTATTTCTGAAGTAATAACCGGGCTATATCGGGTTAACAGGACCAGTGAGGCAGTGATGATATTGAATGTGACATTAACAGTGAGGATATTGAATGTGAGATTAAAATAACTATATGATATCAGAGAAGCTTGGACTTGAAAATGTAAAGTTGCATTGCACTAGAAATGTACTCCATCTGTTAAATGCAGTTCCAATATGAAATTTAAAAAGCATTAAAACTTATGTAAATTGATATCAAAGATCAGTATACAATGATGGGGTAAATGAAAACATCCATAAATAAAAGAAAAGGAGTATGAATAACTCGTATGTGTATCATTGAAAGAGTTTACAATGACTAATCTTTGCAAATGGCAAGCATTTCAGTTATTGCCTTTAGTCCACTGAATGCACGAACAGAATACGATTTTACAACAACATAGTCTTCATAAGTGGACATATATTACTTCATCCCTTGTAGCTCGAACAACGCGAACCAAGCATCATGTCAATCCAAACACTACATGTAATATTGTAATCTGATTGGAGATAATGATTTTTAATCTGATTGGAGATAATGATTAAGTGAACTACTGTATTACTACCCCATCAAAAAATGCACCCTTAACCATATGTGAAACCATCAATGAGGCACGATTGCATACACGGTTAAAGCATCCTAGCCCATTTTCCCTTGTACAGCAGATGCCGTCTAGACACTTTTTGTTCGGAGTCACTGGACCGTAAGGTGAGACCGAACACGTTATGAAATTGCTACATTTTGCATAAGCGTTCCAGGATTATTTCTTCTAATCCAGTGAACTGTTTTAGAGTCACCCGTGGATCGCATTCGATTCCATGATCAAGGAAAGTACACTACCGCAACTTCGAGCATACTAAGTTTAGAGTATCTTGAGAAAACGTAATCGTGGAAAACCGAAACTCCAGCTGCACTGGAAATCAATGGTGGAAAAAAAATAACGTAGGATCAAAAGATACACACTTTCCCATCCCACAGCTTGAACCGATCAACACCACCGTTCCCCTGCCCATCGCGCCATCACCAAACCCCCATGTCCGGACCTCTCCGACGGATCCGCACCCAAATGACCTCAAAGAGTACCGTACCTTCCTGGACCTCCTCCCCGGCGGCCCTCTCCCCGAACACCTGCGAGAACCTCCAATCCAGCGGCACCGGCGCGACGCTGTCCTTGCCGCCCTCGGCGCTCATGGTCCGTTGGAGTTCGGCGGCGGGAAGCGGGCATCAACGATCGGGGGGTGGGGGCGGAACCTCCGCCGTGGATCTCCCAACGGACGGCGGTGATCGCCGGACGGGAAGGCGGCCGAGGGTTAAGGAAAGATGGGGGAAATTGGTGCGAGGTTTGGGGGGGGTAAATAGTGAGGTGGTGGAGGAGGTGGTACTTGTTTTGTCTATGTAGTACCAGTTGCTCGAGGGGAGAAATGGGGGGGGGGGGGGGGGGAGGTAGACGTCAGGGGGGTACGGGATGTGTGTATATTAAAAAGGGGATGGCTGCGGGTAGTGGGAATGAGTTGGGGTTTGGGAAAGGAACCTTCTATTTTATGATGTTGTGGAAAAATAATCCTTTTGTTAGGAAATTCTTTTGTTTGTGCGTTCTATCAAATTCGTGTAGGGTCGCTGGTTGTTCTTCTTTCGTATGATAATCTTTAAATTAAAAATTTTGGATGTACTTATTTTGTTATCCGATGAATATTTTTTCTTTCACTTATAGGTAGGTCTCTTTGTGGTGAACTTCTGTATACAATCCACCATTTACTATTTTGTTGTTTTTAAAATAGTAAATAGTAGTAATATTTTTTTATTCTTTTATGATGTAGAGTATTTTAATACATTTGAAATGATATACTGTATTTTTTATTTTTGTATGTTTATATAATTTGTATAAAAAATAGTTAGTGTTGTTTTTATGGTATATATTGTGTATTTTTAATTTATTTTTGGACTTATACCAAAATACTGTAATATCTATGTAATATATTTTAGTTTGGAAATTTACACTGTCTGTTTAATTTTTTAATGATTTTTAAACTAGAAGGTTATTTTTATTGATGATTTTAATTTATTGAATATATAAAATGGAATCGATTTTTAGAATAAAAATTATATATGTTATAAAATGAATTATTGTGTATCTATGTATATTCTTTATATTATTATTGTATGTATTTTATTTAATATATATTTAATATGAAGTTGCTTATTTGTATGAAAAATGGGGTTGCCCGCGCGCCCTTTTTTGGTAATTTCTTTATTTTTTGCAAAATGTCACCACATATATTCATCTATATATCCATCCAATATGTCATTCGAATTTCGTCAGAAACATGGACTCGTATGCCCTTAGTCTAAAATAAGTAATGTTAACGGTCTAAACATTGTTGTAATCAACATGTTCTGGATGGAGGGCATATAAGTCTCTGTTTCTGATAAAATTTGAATGGTACACTGAAGGAATATATAGATGAATATATATATATATATGATGATATTTTCCAAAAAAAAAGAAATTACTGAAAAATAACATAGGGACAGCCCATTGGCAGACCTGTGGGGCATCAAACCCTTATTTGTATAGTAGCTTCAGGACTTAAATGTAAGTTGATGAAACTATTAAAACGGGTGTTCAACGAACAAGAATTGTGGGGTGGAATGTGAAATAACAACAACAACAACAACAACAAAACCTTTTCCCGTGATTAAGTAAGGTCGGGTACATTGCCTCCACTCAGGTCGTATCTTGGGTTAATCATGGGCTTATATCCAAGAAACTAAGATCCCTTCGTACAGTCTCATCCCAACACTTATTGGGTCGTCCTTGCCCTCTCTTAGCTAGCTCAGCATCCCAAAACTCGTAACTCCTAACTGTTGCATCAGTTGACCTTCTTTGCAAATGACCAAACCATCTTAAATTATTTTCTCGCATCTTATCCTCGATCGGAGCTACGCCAACTTTATTTCTGATTGCATCATTCTGAATCAGATCTTTACGTGGGTGGGTGGGTGTCCACACATCCACCTTAACATTTTCATTTCTGCTACTGCCATTTTCTACACATGTCTATGGTTCACGGCCAACATTCATATCCATGGAGCATAGCATGTCTCGCAGCTGCTTTGTAAAACGTTCCTTTTATTTTTAAAGGAATTTTCTTATCATAGAGAACAACATAGGCTCATCTCCACTTTAACCAGCCTGCATTTATTATATTAGTAACATCTCCATCAATTTCCCCATCATGTTGCAAAATATATCACATGTATCTAAAAGAATATCTCTTCTGAATGTTATCATCACCAATCTTCACCACGATTCCTTCACCATTGTTGCCATCAAAGTTGCACTCCATATATTCAGTCTTAGCACTGCTTATACGAAATCCTTTAGTCTCCAATGCATGTCTCCAAACCTCGAGCTTCTCATTTACTTCATCTCTAGTCTCATCAATCAACACAATATCATCAACAAATAACATACATCGAGGTATCTCATCGTGAATTTGACTTGTCAACTCGTCCATAATCAAAGTAAGAAGAAATGGACTCGAAGTTGAACCTTGATGTAAACCAATGTTGATGTCAAGATAGTCAGTCTTCCCAGACTAGATCCTTATACGAGATAAAGCCCCATCATGCATATCCTTTACTATGTTAATGTATAAGACAATTACTTATCTCTTCTCCAAAACTCTCCACAATATCTCCCATGGGACAGAATCGCAGGCCTTCTATGAATCAATAAAAATCACATGGGCGTTATTTCTTTTAGCTCTATAAATCTCCATTGTTCTCCTCGGTGAATGGATGGCTTCAATAGTTGAGCGACCTGGCATGAATCCGAATTGGTTTTTGTTGGGGAAAAACAATGACTTGATATTCATAGGACCCATGGGCTCTGTTATATATGAGAAAAACCCTTGGATAAATTACAAGACAAGTACACGAAGAAATGAAAATACATAAATAACATCAAAGGATAAAAATAATCTCAACACTCCCCCTCAAGCCGGACGTCATGCTCAGCTTGGAACGACATCTTTGAAAAGGGCTTCCAGTAAGTGCTTTGGTGAATATATCCGCAGTCCAATCTTCAGTAGAAACATGAGAGGTAGATACGAGGCCCTTCTGAATCATGTCTCTTGTATAGTGGTAGTCCACTTTCTATATGTTATGCACGCTCATGGAATGCATGATTATTTGCAATAAATATTGTTGCATGGCTATCACACAGAAGTTGCATAGGAAGAGGTACGTCAACAGCAAGATCAGTCAGAACCGACCTGACCCACATCATTTATGTGCATCCCTGAGCCATGGCCATGTATTCGTACTCTACACTAGATCTGGCAGCTACAACCTGCTTCTTACTTTTCCATGACATGAGTGATTTGCCAACAAATATAGCAAATCCATAAGTACTTCCCGTCCCTAGGGCATCATGCGTAATATGTGTCTGCACAAGTTGTGATGTCAAGTGACGTGCCTCTACTAAATAAGAGACTAGTACTTGGTAAGGACTTTAGATGCCTCAAAATCATATAAACAACATCCATGAGCACCTTCCTGGCCGCTCCATGAACTGGCACACCATGCTAACAGCAAAGCATATATCTAGCATGGTGATGATGGCATATAGGAGCTTCCCTACTAGTTCTGTGTATCTCCTCTTATCTATCTCCTCGGTACCGTCATCATATAATCTCATACTTGGATCCATAGGAGTAGTAGCAGGCTTGCACCCTGTCATAACTGTCTCTAATATAAGGTTAGTAACAAACTTTCTTTGGTTCGTCACAAGACTGTGTTGGTTCCTCGTGAATTATAATCCACAGAAGTATATGAGATTGTCAAGATCCCTGGTCACAAACTGCTGACCTAGGAACTCCTTGGCTACCTGAATGCCATGATTATCATCACCAATGACAATAATATCATCAACATAGATAAGAATAGCAATTGTACCTCTCCGTGTCCTCTGAACAAAAAGTGAGTGATCTGTAGTGGACGAACAAATCCTTGATGCTCTATCATCTTTGAGAGCTTCAGATACCAAGCTCTAGGACAATGCTTCAGTCCGTAAAGCACCTTGTGGAGCCTACATACCTTTTGAGACTCCACCTCAGTAGCAAATCATGGTGGTTGCTGCATATAAACTTCCTTGTGTAAATCTCCGTATAGAAACGAATTCTTCGCACCAAGCTGATAAAGAGGCCATTCATGTGAAACGATAACTGATAAGAGAATGTGTGATGTTGAGTGTCTGGCCACTGGAGAAAAGGTGTCCTGATAATCCACCCCATAAGTCTGGGTGAAACCACGTGCTATAAGCCTTGCCTCGTAGCGATCCACACTGCCATCTGCTCCATGCTCCATCGTAAATATCTATTTTCACCCTACTACATATGCACCTGAAGGGGCAGAAAGAACACTCCAGGTACCACGAGACTGTAAAGCGATCATCTCCTCTTTCATGGCAAGTCACCAACTAATATCATGTGTGGCCTTCTGATATGTTCGTGGTATAGTAATGGTTGAGAGTCTCATGACAAACTTCTTGTATTTCCCTGAAAGATGGTCCAAGAAAGCATGCACAACTAGAGGGTACTTAACACAGTTGCGACGGGGCTTCCTCAAGGAAGTAGGTACATCAAAGTCATCAGCCTCTCTGTTCCCTGCTATCATATTCTCCTGTATAGTATCATGTGGATCAAGCATATCACCAGTGCCATCAGTAGAAACAATGTGTTCATTACATACATGGGGCATGCTAGATGACTGGGAAGACGTAGAAGTAGAGGGGTGAGTAGAGGAACTGTGAAAATAAAAATAAGGTAGGAGTTGAGTCATGGTAGACGGAGGTGGAGGTAGAGTTGGTGGAGGAGGTGGAGGTGACTAAGACTCATCATGAGGACTTGTTGTTGGAGATATCGATGGTAGATGAATGAAGTTATCCTCACTAGAGTCAGCATTAGACAACTTGT